>VWZI01003771.1:94755-136073 GCA_013396835.1 Psilopogon haemacephalus | reverse complement strand
ATTATTATTAAAATTGCTTCTATTCTATAAGCAGCCTTTGTTATATTTTTTTTTCCCTTCTCCCCTGCCCTTTTAAGAGGGGGAGTGATAGAGTGGCTCTGGTGGGCGTTTGGCCCCCCAGCTGGGGCAAAACCACCACATTCATTTACTTAAACAACAGGAGCACAATCCTTAATCCTCAGATCCAACTAACAGGTCAAAAAGTTGCAGAGATATTTACATTTCATAGTGATTCAGCTCATTACCTTGACCAATAAAAGGCAGGCAACACTTTGTGCCGGTTTGAGGTTAATTGGAATATTTTTATAAGAGAAATTAGGTTATAGGCTGAGAAAGGAAAACATTGGTGATGTCTCCTTCACTCACAGGTTTGCTGACAGATACAAAAGTAAGAACCCAAACATAGATAAGACACAGCTACTCTGGTCTGAGCTCTGGGCTGTTGGTCTCTCCCTTTCCTTGCCTTCCAGCTGAATCTGTGTAACCCAACTATCAATTTCTGCTTCTAACCCATCTGGCTGATCTTCCCTGTTTATCTGGCACATAAACCAGGTACTGGGATAAAACTGGGTGGTGAGGGGAAGGTGAAAGGGTGGTTGGAACCCCTCTTGGGGACTCTGATCTCTAGGAGGGCTGTGGTGTTTCTGTATTAAGTTTTTACCGTATATATGTGTAAATATCTGTAATATATTGTAAATATCTGCTTGTATATATTGCTGAGCTGTAAATATCAAGCTTCATTCCTCAACTTCCAGCTGGCTGAGTCTAGTCTGGGTGATTTCAAAGATGGGGGAGGAGGAGGGGGGGGCATATAATTCCTAAACCACCATACACTTTCAGAATGTCACATTACCCTCTTGACAATAGCTTATTGAATGCATTTTTCATTATAATTGTTGTGATCACATCCAGTTTTAAATAGCATTTGCCAGCTCAATATATTGAAATTAATAATCTTCAGGAAGCATACCAATGAAATAGTAATGTCAATCAATTAATGAAATTAAACACAGTACATTCTTGTGGACATTTCAGCAAGCTTGTATTACTTATTGCCTTTTCAATAACAGTTGTTAGAGTACAGTGACAGCTTGAGAGCCTATATTTTGGGAATAGGTAAATGCTTCACATGTGTATCAAAACAGATGAATTAAATGTTAATTTAATAGCATTCAGACAGCCATGTGCACAAACCAGTACAGTGAATTAGCTGCAGTACCAAATATACAAGTATTGATACAAGCTATTTTAGGAAGCTTGGCTGTTGCTATTGCTTTACTCAGAGAAAGAAATAAACAAACAAACAAATACATTAAGTAATTTTCTTTCAGTTATTCTGATAAAAAAAAAAAAAAAGTGTGTTCTATCATCTCACAGAAGCTATTAAAGGATTCCCAAAGAGGATAAGCAGAGATTCAGAAATGTCAGGCATATGGCTAGAAAAAAAATATTTTCATAGACATTGTCTGTCGTTGTTTGCTATACCTCAAATCCTCTAAAGCTTTAAACTCCCACTGCAATTACCATACTCAAGTTTAAAGAATTACAAGAGTTTAAATGTCTGGACATCATTCTTGGTTTTGATGTATGCCTAAAGAGTGATAACAATTTTACATGTTAAAAATATTAATCAGCACCAAATATAGGATTAAAAAAAAATAACCTTTTACCATAAGGAATTTCCCAGGGTTTTGTGTTCTGCTTATCTTACATTTTATCTACTCTTTAAAAAAAAAAACAAAACAAAACCAAAAACCACCACCAACAACAACCAAACACAAAAGCATTCCTTTAGCCATAATAACTCCATCTGATGGGTAAGGGAAACTCTTCTACTACAAGAGTGATGGACAAAAGAATAATCAATAATTATTTCACTATATTTGCAGTGTTTGTTTTAGAGGGAACTGAGCCACAGTTGTGTTATAAAAGCATCCTCTCTGCTCTCTGAAAAACACTTAATTGAAATCTTTATTCATAAAGTCATTCATATAATCAAACCATAAGAATATAAGAGGAAGGAAAACTCAGAGAAAGCAGCGGGGAAACAGAAGAGCTGACTTCAAAGGAATACTTTTGAAGCTTAGTATACGTTAGGTGTTACAGGACTTATATTTGTGAAGACTCTCAGACATTAGAAACATACCTGAGAAAAAAATATAGAGATCAGGAAACATAAGCAGCTAATAGTTCCTTCTCCTGATGAGAGGTCTACTTAATTTCAAGCAATACCTCCCTGCTCTTTGCTGAAGCCTAATACACAGTAGATTAATTTCTAGCTCCTTTCCTGAAGGTCTTGTCTTCTTCAGTTTGCTAACAGATATTTGTTAGTCTAAAGGCAATTAGCTTTACTTTGGTATTGCTGTACAAATAAGAAATCAATAATAATTACTTTGCACATCAAAATAATTAGATTGGCAACATTTGAGACTTTTCATTCCATAGGATAATACTGTAAAATGAATGAAGTTACAGTTAAAGAAAAGATTGCAACATTAAATAGAGGATATGAATCCTAAATTGTTGATTCTCTCCCTTTGCTCTTGCCAGACCCCATGTGGAGTATTGTGTACAGTTCTGGAACCCCCAACACAAAAAGGACATGGAACTGTTGGAGTGAGTCCAGAAGAGGGCCACAAAGATGGTCAGAGGGCTGGAGCAGCTCTGCAATGAGGACAGGCTGAGAGAGTTGTGTCTCTTCAGGGTGGAGAAGAGAAGGCTTCCAGGAGACATTATAGCAGCCTTCCAGTATCTGAAAGGGGCCTACAGGAAGGCTGGGGAGGGACTATTCACAAGGTCTTGTAATGACAAGACAAGGGGTAATAGGTTTAAACTGGCAGAGGGGAGATTTAAACTTGATGTTAGGAATAAGTTCTTTACAGTGAGGGTGGTGAGATACTGGAATGGGTTGCCCAGGGATGTTGTGGATGCTGCCTGCTTGGAGGTATGCAAAACCAGGTCTGATGAAGCCTTGAGCAACCTGTTCTAGTGGGAGGTGTCCCTGCCTATGGCGGGGGGTTTGAACTAGATGATCTTTGAGGTCCCTTCCAACCTAAACCATTCTGTGATTCTATGAAACTGAGAGGCCACATACTAAACTCATTATCATTTACCTGTTACTCTTGTTATTGCATAAACAAATTTAAATAAGAGCATTTGTTAAGTCACTTCCAAAATATCAGGAGAATCCCTGGATGCTGTTAGTTTGCATTAGCTGTAAGGGAACCTCTGTCGTATCTTCAACAGGCTCATAATTCCAGTCATCTTTGTAATTGCCTTCAGACAGAGGAACCAATTTACAGTACTTGATACCATCTCCTAGTGTAATAAATCTGCCTTTACCCATCCTTCCAGCAGAGGAAATTGTTAGACTAAATTATTTCCTTGACAAAAAGATGGGCATGAATAATATGGCAGAAAGTGTCATGGCAAAGGTTTTAAGAAAAGAGGGACATACTAACTCCCAGAATGTAGAATCAATGAATCTAGACAGATAGAAGTAGAGTGTAACTTAATACAGGGAAGGGGAAAAAAAAATAAAATGCACCATATTCCCTCATGCAAATGGACTTTTATTAGAGGAGCAAAATCAATATTCAACTCAATTTCATCAAGTCAGTGAATAATAATAATGATGAAAATGATTATTTTGAAAGACAGAATGGGAAACACAAAAATGTTCACATGTGAAGTGTGAACAGGGTAAGACAAAGACCTTCATACAGGAGAAGTACATGAAACAGTGATAAGAGAGGGATTAGCTTTGGAAAACAAAGTGAAGGAAAATAAAACAGGATATCAGTCAGGGAAAGTGAATGATAATGAGAAGCTATGGAAAGGAGTTAAAGATGTGGAGTTGCAGCCTGTCCCTAGGGAACAAGGATATGCACTCAGGAAGTGTGTGAGCAATTAATTTACTTTAAGTCTCTGTGGTGAGTTGTGTGTCCAGCAGATCGCAGCAGTGACATGAGCTTGGCTTCTGTGCAATGCTCTCCAACAGAGATACTCATTGTCAGCACTTCTACTCTTCTTAACCCTCAGACTACTCTTTTTTGGGGCTGCTGGACTGTATAATTTTTCTGCTTTGAATATTTTCTTATGTTGTATGAAGGAACTAATGTTTAGCTACATGTGTATTCCTGAAAGCAAGACTGGTTGGATGTTTTGTTTTTCGTTTGTTTGGTTTGGTTTATTTAATTTGGTTTGGTTTTTTTTTTTTTTTTTTTTTTTTTTGTTTTGTTTTGTTTTGTTTTCCCAGGAGTAGAGTGATAAGAATAGACATTTTTGCTTATATCACTGGTTTTAACATGGAATTTATTTCATAGGAGTAAAGGATTTCTACTGTCTGGCAGTCAAGAAGGAATACGAGGAACTCAGCTGTGCAAAAAGCATCACAAACAAAAATAGTGGTCATTTCACAGTTTTAAACATAAGGTAAATACTGTGATCTTGAAAGCAGAAAAGTCTGAAAGCATGACTTAATCAGAGGTGAGGTAGCTTACTTTCAAAATTCAACTGATACCTGTACATTGTAAATAATCTAAAGGAAAGTGAACTTTATTTCCATTTTCCGTGGATATATTTTTTATTCCATCACAAGGGAGTTGTAAAAGTGAGCAGAATGTCCCTATCCCCTGTAACTGCTGTTCTTTCCTCTCCTTTAGTGGCTTCTTGAGAATTATCTTGAAAACAGAAGAATCAGTTCACAACTGATGAGGGTAGAAGAGACTTATTACACCATCAGTTTTAAGACTCTTCTTTTAAGGGTGATGTCTGCTTAAAATAAATGAACAAG
The DNA here is from genome assembly GCA_013396835.1 of Psilopogon haemacephalus. Lineage (NCBI taxonomy): Eukaryota > Metazoa > Chordata > Aves > Piciformes > Megalaimidae > Psilopogon > Psilopogon haemacephalus. The sequence continues at coordinate 131,278 of VWZI01003771.1, read as the reverse complement.
TGGTATTTAATAGCTCAATATATGGCCCTTGGTATCTGGACTGGAGTTTTGTGCACAGAGGTCATCTAAACTCCAGTCCATGTTGGGAAACTTAGATATTGCTTTCAGTGGGTACAAGTGGTGTGTGATGCTGAACTGCCTGAAACACTAAATGTAAAAAAGCTTCAATCATATTCTGCACTTCAGAGACAATAGCCAAACATTACACTGACTCTGCTTTTTTACCTTTGCAAAATTATTAACACTCAGAAAATGATCATTAGTAAAAGAGAATCTGTTCCAGGAACTAAACAGAGTAATATTTTATTTCATATTCGTGAATCATGGAATAAGCTAAGAATTTTCAAAAATTTTGTATACAACTCCCTCATCCTTCCCACCCCCACTCTACCCATACCCCACACCCCCATAAATTACACAGATTGCAATGTACCAAATGAAGCTGCATACCAGATTTCTTGGAGTATAACAATGCAGCTATTACAGGACACATTTTAACTGGTTAGCTTTAGTTGATGGATTTGCTATCTCAAAAGAAGTGAGGGAAATCATATCCATTGTGCAATTCTAATTGGAATATTCTCTTATGTCTATGAGAGTTTTAATTAAATTAGCAGACTATGTATCAAACTGTTAGGATGTGATGCTGCCTTTTTTGGAGGAGGATATTGAAGTTCAACATCATAGCATAAGAGGTCTTCACATGATAAATTACAATACAGATGACTCGAGTAAAGCCAGTGCAACAGCTCTCATATCTGATTTCTTGACTGCTATGCTGATAATTTAGTATGGAAAGTACAGGTTATCAACTTCTGCCAGATAAAAGCATATGATATAAATAATATGATGGCAGATATGAGGAAAGAAGACAATGAAGCCTGAGAGACACTGTGAGGCACTGGTGTGATGTATTCATAAATGTCAGAAGGCCAGAGGAAAAAAAAAGTGTCAAATACATACACTTCACTGATCTGCAAGGGGTTATTACCCATCACTCTGAATTCCTAGACAAATACGTCCATTGCCACTGAGACGGACTGTTGTGCGGCACTGCAAATCCCTTCTCTTCCCCCACCCTCTCTGTCTCCAGAGGTTTGAATAGGGAAAAAAGAAGGTGTGAGAAACTGCTTTTGCCCCCACCTTGTGGGCTTGGAGGGGGAATGGCAAAGGCACCCTTTCCACACATGTACTGACTTGTGGGGAAAGCCCGTGCTGGGACTGGCTGGTGATTGGCTGGATTCTTCCTACCCAGTATATATGTCAAGTGGACACTTTGTCTAGGAAAAGCATAAACAGAGTGAGGAAAAAAGTGCTGAGTTCCTGCCTTTACAGAGTTCCTGCTTTTGGACAGCTCCCACTTTTGCACAACTCCAGTTTTTGCACCATCCTGGCTTTTGGACGGTCCCCTGATTCTGCACCATTCTGTGCAAGCCTGCAAATTTGGCAAGTCCTTAGGTCCATTTGAGAGAGTTGCCAATGGCACCCAGAACTGGCTTCTCTCAGACCACACCACATAGCCTTACTTCTTGCTTGCTACCCGGAGCTGGGCAGCATGCCAGGAGTTTGGCTTTCCCTTGTGCTGCTAAGGCAGTGACACTCCACAAATCTTTGCCTCGTGGAAGCTGTGTCTGAGACACTTTGACTTTGCCACGTGGATCCACAACACGGATATAACTTGCAGTTTCTGAGGCTGCCAACAGACAAATTCATCAAGGATCATCACTAAATTCCTTCCTCACCTCTGTGAGTAAAAAGCTGTTTCCCTGGGTTCTTTGCTCAGCCTCATTTATAAGTGGGATAAAGTTGTGTTGGAGCTTAACTTTTTAATTTTCTGGCTTTCCTGTCACTAAACTTGTGCATAAGCATCCTTATGAAGATTTCCTGACTGAATTAGAGCCTGTAAATAAACCTTAACTAGTTCTGTATATAGTTTGGGGGCATGGTATTTGGGAAAATAAACATAATTCTATTTTTGTAATTCCTGCCTTTTATAATTCCCAACCTTTGCTACTAATTCACATAAATGTAAACATATGTTTATGTTTAGATGAGAGGAAACACAGATTCACAGACATTTAAGATCTGAAATTTTTCAGGAAAGTGTGAGCATCCAGGCAAACAGTGCTTCAGGTAGAATTTTTATCTACTAACTACTCAGGATTAGTTACTCTCTGAGTTCTATCTCTGGAGGAAGCACAGTGAGATCACCTGCTAACTAATCTTCTCACCTATTAGAAGATATTACATTTAGAGATTGTGGAAGTCAGAAAAGGTTCAGTGTTACTTATCTAGAAAACTTCTACATTTCTATGTGTGACATACTTCTCTGCACTAGTACATTAGGTTGACAAATTAAGCATTGTTTGTGACTAGGCTCCACATGCCAAAACAGTAACAGTAGTTATAGTTTCCCACACTGAATAAGCATCAAAATGTATCCTTTTCACACCACTGGATGTTATTTCTAAATGAATGTAATTCTTCACAAACAAGCACTTGTGTACAGGCTCTTTCACAAGCCTTAATATGCTGTGATGTCACTCGAGACAAAGAAATTAATCCAATAAAAGGTGATCCTACTCAACAAATTTCCATCAACGTCCTGATGGATTGGCTGCAAGTGAGGATAATCAGTATAGTCTGTACTCCTTTGATGTTCAGGTGATCCCACTGAGCAGCTCATCATCTGAACAGTCACTTTGCAGCCACTTACAAGAATTGAGCTATTGCTTGAAGAGGCATGTGAGGTCAGAGACAAACAGCTGTAGAAATCAAGAGGTCTGAAATGCTCCCAAGGGAAAAGATTGCTACTCTGACACTGAAGTTTGTGAACAGAATATAGTTATTGGCTTCTGTCAGTCGAAAGATGTGAGTGCAATGCACAGTCATGGCAGGAGTAACTATGACTCTCTTAAGGAGTTCTGAGAAGTTGTGTCTTGCTTGAGAAGTCATAGTTGCTAACTGGGCTTAGCTGCAGAGATCACACCTCCATGTGGCCCCACTGGATACCCAATGGGTAACAAAGATGGTCTCTGCCGCAGTTGCTGGGAACTTGCGTGTTCCTGCCTATCAGTCACACTCGTCACTGGCTCATAGTTCCTCGGTGGAAAAAATAATTTTTGTGGCAATGTAATTGTCACATGGTGGCCTCGCCCACGGCATACTTAGTTGGGCAAATTCAGATACTCTTGGGGGTAGAGTTTGTGTTTTATTCCACCCCCACACTTGACTTGCCATGACTTATAGTGGCAATCTTGTAATGATTATGATTTTGCAATGCTGTCATGTAATTGGTAGCACTGACTAACAACCAGCTGTGACCAGATGGGTGGACAGGCCACCCTCATTTAACCTGGAAAGTGGCATACCTTGGTATGTTCAATAAATAGCCTGTATCAGTGACCTCTAGTAGTCCAATTCACTGTATTTTCGGTGGTTTATCCTAGTGCATTTACATACACACTGGCTTCATGGGGCAGATGGGGAACAGGTTTTAAGCAATAAAGATGTATTGAAAGCTTTGCAGAAGATATATTTGAGGAGTCAGTGATCATGAGAAGGCTGTCTGGTCTACTGGGGCTCTCTGCTCTTTATGTAAAGAATATAAGATCCATGATTAAGAAAAGAAACAACCCAAAACAGTAAAGTATATCTAGGTATTATAATGTTCTAGGAACACTATTGCAATGCCATAATGTTATGTGTTTTGTTTGCTGCAGGGGAATACCTGAGATTTGGAAAATTTAGTATTGCAAATTATAACATTTATTTTCCTAATATTGTGGAAGGCATGAATATTTTAGCATCAGTATTAACACTGGTCTTTCAGTAGTGATGGTCTTAAAGCATAAAAGTAAGGAAAATTTGCACTTTTATGGTTTGAAATGGACTGAATTGCCAGTGGTTAAAATAGAACCAAGCTATTTAAATAAAATAAAAACAAGCTCAGAAGTCATTCCAGTCCCAAGCCATAATTGTCAAAGGTCAATCTTCAATCTCAGTAATCACTAGTCTGCTCAGAATTTATGGTTGATAATGATAAAGCATTTTAGAGATTATTTTTTAAAAGACAATTCTAAACAGAGTGTATAACTATTAAAAATAACTCAACTTTTTTTTTAGTCATCTTGAAGAATGTGCTTAATCTTTCAGAGCAGGCACATGACTGGGAATAATTTAATTTACTGGCATAAGGAGGCAGTGATGGAGGAGATACAGTGCTATAATGAAATGCTGAGATAAAAATTACCATTACAAACACTAACTGCTATATTTAGTGTGTATAACGTTTGGAGATCTCTGTAAGAGGGATGATTATTGACCGGACAATTTTTATTTTAATCAAATTCTCTATGGAATTTTCTTGAGTTTGTTCATGTTCCACTGTGACATTTATTTCAGTTTTGTCAGATGTGTTTATATGGTGCTCTTGGTACATCAACAAAGAGTTCATACAGATGTAGATAGGCTGCCGACTATAATAAGGGCCACAGAAATGATCAGAGGACTAGAGAACCTCTCCTAAGAAGACAAGCTGAGATGGGGTTGTTCAGCCTGGAGAAGAGAAGGCTCCGTGCCATCCTTGTAACAGCCTTCCAGTACCTGAAGTATACTTACAAGAAAACTGGGGATTGAGTGTTTACATAGGTATGTAGCAATAGGACAGTGGACAGTGTCTTTAAACTAGAGAAAGGTAGATTTAAACCACACATTAGGAAGAAGTTCTTTACTATGAGGGTGGTAGATCACTGGAATAGGTTGCCCAGACAGCTGTTGGAGGCTCTAAGCCTGGAAACGTGCCAGGTCAGGCTTGATGGGTCGCAAAGCAACCTGGTCTAGTTGTGGATGTCTCTGCTTACTGTAGGGTGGTTGGACTAGATGACCTTTAAAGGTCCCTTCCAACAGAATACATTCTATAATTTTATGATAGTGTCACATCAACATTATTTAAGCGATAATTATTATCATTCTCTTTTCTTTCCTGTTGGTGCAAGTTTTATGAATGGTGGCTGTCTCAGTAAAAGCTATCAGTAAAATAACTATGACATGATTTATTATGCCTTCATGTTCCTGTATTGTAAATCAGATTGCAAAGTCATTGGCATTATTGGATTCAAATTTTGGGACTCTTCTGCACCGCTAATAAAAGCCGTCTGGACTCAAGCTGCACAAGCAGAAGAGCAAAGCATGCTTTTAGACTTGTTTCTGGAGGAGGGGCACTGGGCAAACCATAAGTATAGAGGGAAGATAAGACCATCTGTCAGCATAATGAGGCTCCTGTATCTTGCAAGAATGGATGAAAACCTTCACAGTTACATGAATACTGTGAAGTGAACTACGGTGTTATAAGGGAGCAGAAATATTGACTGAACAGGACTATTTGATGAAACTAAATATAAGTCCACTTTTCCCTAAAGTTTTGGTGTGTTTTTTGCTAAACTAATTCTATCCAATACTTTTAGCTTCTTCCACTCAAAGCATGATAGCAAAAAAAAAAAAAAAAAGTAATAAAGTGTTCTAACGAAGGAAATGCAGATTTTTTTTTTTTTTTAAATGCTGCACTGATGTTTTAAATCACATCAGTCTTGATACAGAATTCCTGCTTTTCAGCAAAGAAGAGATCACTGGTTCCTTTAAGAGAGGTGAATTATTGATTCTTCTGTGCTGGTTTGAACTAATTGAAGGATTTGAATGAGAAATTAGACTATAGGCTGAGAGAGGAAAACACAGATGATGCTGCTTCACTGATAGCTTTGCTGAGAAAGAAAAAAAAAATGTTTAAGAGTTGTAACCCAAACATAGATAAGTGAGATGGTTTGAGACTGCTTCAGACCACTTTGGGCTGTGGTAGGTCTTGCATGGCTCTTTCTCCCTGCCTCTTGTAGCTGAATCTGAATAATTCCACTAACTTCTTTTCCTGCTGCTAATCCTCCTGACTGATCAACCTTCGCTTATCTGCTGCATAAAACAGATGGTGAGATAAGATTGGGTAAAGGGAGAAGGTGATAGGGGTGGATAGAAACCCCTCTTAGGGATTTTGATCTCTGGGAGGGGTGTGGTGTTTCTGTATTACCTTTTCACTGTATATTTCTGTTATACATTTTAAATATCTGCTTGTATATTTTGCAAAGCTGTAAATATAAAGCTTCATTCCTTAACTTCCAGCCGACTGAGTCCTAGCCTGGGTTATTTCAAAGTGTGCAGGTGCAGATAGCTGCCAAACCACCACACTTCTTCAAATACATTTCTTTTCTTCTGGCTGCTTTTTCTTTCTCCTTTTCACAAAACCAGAACCAAATATGTTCACATTCTTCGTTTGGTGACTTCTCCAGCAAAATATAGATAAGGACAAGTCTGGTTTAGAAAGAACTATTTTATTTTGGAAAAATATAAAACAGTACTGAATGCTTTAAAAATAATAGGGCTTATAAGTCTATTTGGAATGTTTACTTTTTAAAGAAACAATTTATGAAACAGATAAAAAAAATGCAGTTTTTCATTTAATGAGACAGATATTTGATAATTATTTTATTTAAATTGGAATATTCTGGATTTTAAATCTAGTAAAATTCCAGTTATGCTTTCTTATTGTTGCATGCAAAACAACAAATATAATTAACCTTTTTTTTTTTTTTGCAACGTTTCATTTCATATGCAATTTTGAACCATTTTTTTTTTCCTTTTCAAAATCAAACAATATTACATTCACTTAATTTGCCATGTAATGCCAAGTACTGATATTCAATTAATCCTTTGGAAACTGGCACTCGGACAGGTAATGAGCACTTGTCCAGGATGAGATCGCGTGTAGTGCCAAGCTAGGTGTGAGAAAAGGAGGCAGGATGTAGGAGAGGGCATAAATGAAGGCACAGAGCTGAAAGGGTTTTCTTTTGTGGCTTGTAGCTGTGAGTAAATCCTGTCTGGAATGTAGCAACCATTTAATTATTTTTAGAAAATATTTTGAATTAAAGTAAGATAAATAGTTAGGTCTTATCTGTCTGTCAGCACCTCTTGTAGCAGTGGCCCAAGCACCCTGGGCACCCCTTTAAGATCCCTTGGCTGTTACGTGCATACAGAGCATCTGAGCTCCAGGTTTCTCTTTCCCTCCAGCCAGTGCAGTGCTGCCAGCACAGTCGTCTGTAGAAAGCTTCTGAACAGAAGACTTTATTGGTTTGTTGTTATCAGGTCTGCCTCATTACCTCTTCTAAGGTCCTGGAAAGCAAATTTGGTGTTATCTTCCTGCTGGCCTTCTCCTCTCCTCTGCCTCATTGCTTAATTGCTTACGCATAATTTAGAAACAACTCTACCTATTAAAATATTGTGTAATGTTACAATGATATCATCCACAGTTGCTAGTAATATTATTGTCATGGTAATAAATGAATTTTTAAGCATTGATTATTTTACCTCCGTGTTCATCAACCAGTGAAAACCAGACTTTCTAATTCCTAATACCAAAGCTAACTGTCTAAAGTAATAAATATCTTAGATGCCAAAACCCTAAAACATCTTATTCCGCACTGTCCTCTGGAAAAGATTCTTTTATTCTAACTTCTAAAAGTCCCCTGACAAATCCACACAATTATCTTAGCTGCAGACAGCATCTTTGACTTCCACTGTACAAATGTTAGAGTCTTTGGAAAACAAAGAATGCACAGAAAAACAACATCAATTTGCATACTTTAAAAATTTGAATTCCTTGGTATTTTGGCAAACAATTTCAGAAGTCGTATCTGTGCACCAAGTGCAAGGATCACTTCAGAAAAAAAGAGACATCTTTTGTAATCATGTCCAGTCATGGATATAAGACATGCCATAAGAGGTTATATTTTGCTTTATGGTGTCTTCCCAGACAAAAACAGAAAAGATACTAAAGTTGTTCTTATGGATAGATACAGAACTTAATTATAACATATTTTCTTAATCCTGCTTTTTACTATGAAAAACTTCTAAAATAAAATACTAAATTCCTCAAAATTCCACTGTGATCTAAGAGGAGGAACAGATTAAAACAAAAAAAAAAATCAAAAGAATTTGTGTTTGAGTAAATGATGTGATTATTACTTTTCTATTATTATTAGTAATAGAGATTTTCAGGAAAATTTCCCTGGGGTTCTTTAGATGTTCGGTCGGCAAGGTAGTTGCACAAAATCACTTACAAACACTGAATTAAACAGTTTAAACAGCTTAAACAGTCAGAACTTAGAAAACAGGGAGCCTAATAACAAGGGAAATCCTAACCCCACTTAAAAATACTCACGAAACGCAATAGGTAAAGACCGTGTCTTGAGGAAAGGAGAAGAAAGGCATTTTGCCTTTGCCGCTGCTGTAAATGCTGCAAGGCAGGCTGCAAACACGTGGCAGCTGTGAAAGAGGTGCAAAAGATGTCTGTTCCTGACGGAGGCAGCAGGAAAGAGAGAAACAAGGGCTCTGATTGCCCTTCCTTAAATACCGTATTTTGAAGGGTGAAACTGGCCAATCGTCACTTAGCGTCCATTGTTTGGCCAAGCCATTCAAAGTCCTGCACCCAGAGGTCGACCCTAACACTTTGAGGAACAGCACAGTTCACCTGATTTGTTCACCTGACTTGATCATGTGGCACGGAGCTTCCTCATTCAAACTGCTACAGTTTGCTCAATCCTGCAAAACTCCTGGACCTCGCAATGGGAGGAGGAAAGAGCAGAAGTTTGAACTAATCTGGGCAGAATTTATGCCCTACCAGGACAGTAAACAAAACTTGGTGTCATTATGAATCCAAACTCCATCTTTCATAGTCATGACTGCATTTTACAGATACAAACCAGATGAATTTCAAAATTATTTGTTATTTATATAGTCAGTTGAAACCACAGAGGATGCTGAGTAGTCAAAGGATTTGCCTGCTTACATCAAATCTCATTGCCACTAACAAGAAGAATATTTCTATGCTATTTTATTGAAATTCCCAAGATCTTTAACTACCTAAAGGGAGGCTGTAGCTAGGTGGGTGTTGGTCTCTTCTCCCAGGAAACCAGCAACAGAACGAGGGGACACAGTCTCAAGTTGTGTTGGGGGAGGTATAGGCTGGATGTCAGGAAGAAGTTCTTCACAGAGAGAGTGACTTACAATTGGAATGGGCTGCTGAGGGAGGTGGTGGAGTCACCATCACTGGAGGTGTACAAGAAAGGACTGGATGGAGCACATAGTGCCATGGTCTAGTTGATTGGATAGGGCTGGGTGATAGATTGGACTGGATGATCTTGGTGGTCTCTTCCAACTTGGCCTATTCTATTCTATTTTATTCTATTCTATTGAAGATACCTTGATGTGTGAAAATGTCATGAGCACTCATTGTCTTTAGGAACTGATCCACAAATTTATTTCACTGTGAATACAAACCAACTGTAGATGGGTACCACAATAAGGTCACCTTGGAGCTCCCTCTTCTCCAGACTGAACAGCCCCAACTCTTTCAGTCTGTCCTCATAGCAGAGGTGCTCCAGCACTCTGATCATGCTCATGGCCCTTCTCTGGACATGCTCCAGCATGTCCACATCCCTCTTGTAATAGGGGCTCCAGAACTGGACACAGTACTCCATGTGGGGTCTCACCAGGGTGTAGTAGAGGGGGAGAATTACCTCCCTTGACCTGATGGCCACACTTCTGATGCAGCCCAGGATCTGGTTGGCTTTCTGGGCTGCAAGTGCACACTGCTGACTCATGTTGAGATTCTTGTCCACCAGCACCCCTTAGTCCCTCTCCTCAGGGCTGCTCTCCAGCCAGTCACTGCCCAGCCTCTATTGGTGCTTGGGATTGCCTCGACCCAGATACAAAACCTTGCACTTGGCCTTGTTGAAACTCATGAGGTTGGCTTGTGCCCATCTCTACAGCCTGTCCAGGCACCTCTGGATGCCATCCCTGCCCTCCAGCATGTCTGCTGCACCACAAAGCTTGGTGTCATCAGCAAACTTGCTGAGGGTGCACTGAATGCCTCTGTCCACGTTACTCACAAAAATGTTGAGCAAGACTGGTCCCAGGAGTCATACCTGAGGGACTCTGCTTGTCCCTGGCCTCCTTTTGGACATGGACCCACTGACAGCCACTCTTTGTGTGCAGCCGTTAAGCCAGTTCTTTATCCATCTAGTGCCGTGATTGAGAGACGGGATGCAACTTGATGCAAGCTAATTGTCACTTTATTATGCAGAAAACGCCACTTACAGAAGTTAACATAGACACATGTCTTTTAACCATTGGCTAACTTAAATGTCCATGCAACACTCAACAATAGGATTGCTCAAAGGATACTGGCCACACGAACCCCATGTGAACCCACACCTTAACCACAGCTCAAGACAAAAGAAAGGACCCCAACACTGCAATCATCACCCAGTTCCCGCTTTCAAATGCCCCAGCGCCATCATTATGACCTTTTAAGAGTTCCCAAGGCTTGTGTGCCCCCAGGGCTAAGACATTGCCCTCCAATAACTGCACGGTGCTTTGCAAATTACGTCTAAGCTTTGTTTCCACAATCTAGTGGTCCACTGTATCATATACAAAGTCTTTTTTACCACAGTAACATCATTGTGGATGATGGGATCCAAAATTATCCGAATTAATGACTTAACTTGAAGTAAGTTAGTCCTTAAATAAGTTTCATGTGCCAGCTGGTAAATCTAAGCAAGTTATAGTTGCTGTTTTTGGTTTGTTGGTGGTTTTTTTGTTTTTTTTTGCTCTATAGCCTGAAGATTTTCCCTGGGCATCTTGGTTGTTCGAGAAATGATGGCTGCGTATTAAATTACGAAATTATATGTCATTCTTCTTGCAATAAAAATGTGCTGAAGAGTACCCAAAGTCTCTGCACTGTTTATGAATCACTCAATAAGTAAACAAATAAAGCAAGCTAATTACTGCCAGAGGAACTTGCCACTATTTATTTGATCTCTGAACTAACAGACACAGAAGTCATTAATGTAGATCTAATATTTATTGTTGATCTTTCTGCTGAGCAATGTGGAATGCATTCATTAGTCATGTTTATTCAAAGACATACACATATTTTGTTAAAGGCCATAAACTAGACATCCCTATTTAGTATGTTGAGATGACTTTTCTTTTTTTTTCTGAGTATGCTTCAATACAGTTTTCTGACAGCAAATCAGTAATATTTTTGTTGAATAACCAACATCATAAAACCAAACTGATTGTACTGTAGATCAAGTTTCATACAGGGCAGAGAAAATTTGATCAGATGTTCCTGTGTAATTGTTTTCCAGATAACAGTGGAGGCTTGTTAGTTCTTTGTGGTGGTTTAGCAGTTACCTGCCCTCCCCCACTTTTGGATATAACCCCAGCCAGTACTCAGAAACATCTGGAAGTTAAATGAAGCTTTGTATTTACAGCAATGCTCAATATACAGGCAGATATTTACAATGTATAACAGATATTTACAGATACATACCATAAAAAGGTAATACAGAAACACCACACCCCTCTCAGAGATCAAAATCCCTAAGAGGGGTTTTCCAACCATGCCTACCACCTTTCCCTCCTTCTCCAATCTTATCTCACCATCTGTTGATGCAACAGATAGGTGGATGTAGATCGGCTGGAGGGTTAGAGAAGAAAGTTAGTGGAATTACTTAGAATTAGCTATTAGCTACAAAGGCAGAGAAAAAGGAACCATGCAAGAGGAGCAGTCACAGACAGAGAGGTCTGGAGCAGTCCGACTTATCTATATTTGGGTTACAATTCTTAAAACAATTTTTTTCTTTCTCAGTAAAGCTGTGAGTGAAGTGACATCATGTATTTTCATTTCTCAGCCTATAGTCTAATTTCTCACTCAAATTCTCCAATTAGTTCAAACCAGCACATTCTTTGAGTATCCATTTGAAAGAAGTATTCCTTCCATCACACAGAATGACAATTTGTAGATCAATGTTAATTCCTCTAGAAAAAAATTTTCCTAAAGAAATATTTACCTAATTTACATCTGCAGAGGCTGGATTGCTATAGAAAAGAGGACTTTCTCATAACATGCAGACATATGAAAGTAGTTTCCTTTTTCCAACTTTCCAATGTACCTGGACCTGGGGGCTGTAATTGATATGCAACTCAGTATCAGCAGTGTGCTCAGGTGGCAAAGGAAGCCAAAGGCATCCTGAATTGAATTAGAAAGGCTGTGTCCAGCAGGAGTAGAGAGGTGATTGTCCCCTTGCACTCTGCTCTGGTGAGTCCACACCTCAAGTATTGTGTTCAGTTTTGGGTACCCCTTTACAAGAGGGATGTGGAGGTGATGACATGATTACAGAGGAGGGTAAAAAAGCTGTGAAGGGCTTGGGAAATAAATCTTATCAGGAACAACTGAGGGAGGTGTGGCTGTTTAGTTTGAAAAAGAGAAGGCTGAGGGGAGAGCTCATTGCTGTCTACAACTACCTGAAAGGATGTTGTGCAGAGGTTGGTGCTGGTCTCTTCTCACAGGTAGTTACTGATGGAACAAGAGGGAAGACCCTCAAACTGTGACTGGGTAGGTCTAGACTGGACATTTGGAAACATTTTTTTCACAGAAAGACTGGTCAGGCGTTGGAATGGGCTGCCAGGGGTGGTAGTTGAGTCACCAACCCTGGATGTGTTTAAAGGTAATTTGGTTGTGGTGCTTAGAGACGTGGTCTAGAGTGAACCTTATAGAGTAGGGTTATCAATTGGACTTGGTCATTCTGAGGATCTTTTTCCAACTGCAATTTTCCTGTGATTTTGTGATTATTATAGAGTCATAGAATACTTTGGTTTTAAAGTTCATCTGATATTAAATGCAAACTAATGAAGATCTATCTACCACTAGCATTTACCTACTGAATACAGATGCTACTCTTAAGGGACATTTTACACGTAATTTTTTTTTTTTAATACGCAGAACTTTCCATATAATTTTTTATAGCAAGTACATTAGAAAACTGTAAAAGAGCAGACGTGTCCTATGAGGATCTGAGTATGTAGTTGACTTAGCACCGTGGGTAAAAGCACGCAAGTGCTTAGCATCAGCTCAGGATTATATTGCAATCTGAAAGATGTAAACAGGGATTTGAGTAATAGCAACGGGTAGTTGCAAATGCCTAGTGTAGGCAGCATTAGAGAAACAGAATCCTTCTGGGTTCAATAGCTATAAAATCAAAAGACAACAGCACCCACACTCATTAGGGCTGTTGTCTTTGGCTGGGGACTTTCCAGGATATAAAGTGGATAACAAAAATCTTTAAAAGATAGTTGAAACTATTCCAAGTCTTGATTCTTTTGGTTTTGTTTTTGGTGGGGTTTTTTTGTGTGTGGTTTTTTGTTCGTTTGTTTTTTTGTGAGAAGTCTAAAAGCAACTCCAGAAAGCAGAATATATAGGGAACTTTACTTAAAACAAAAAGGCATTTATTTCTCAGACTAGAAGTGCCTCCATGTATCACTTTTCCTAAAATAAAACAGTGTTTTTCTTAATCATAGAACAAGAGTCATAGAATGGTTTAGGTTGGAAATGACCTCAAAGATCATCTAGTTCCAACCCCCTGCCATAGGGAGTGACACCTCCCACTAGAACAGGTCACTCAAGGCCTCATCCAGCATGGCCTTGAACACTCCAGGGAGGGAGCATCCACAGCTTCCCTGGGCAACTTGTTTCAGTGTTTCACCTTTCTCACTGTAAAGAACTTCCTAACGTCTAGTCTAAATCTTCCCTCTTCCACTTTAAACCCATTACTCCTTGTCCTGTTATTACAAGACTTTGTAAATAGTCCCTCCCCAGCCCTCTTGTAGGTTCCCTTCAGATACTGGTAGGTCATCCTGACCTTTTACATGCATTGTGTTTTGACCATTTTTCCATGCCAGGGCTGATAAATTTGAGACCTTCCTAACACAAACTGCCTCATGTATGCAACTAAAAATGACAGATGCACAGTGTCATGGCAAGTTTAGCTTCATTAGTGGGAAGAAAAGATGGGCATCATGTGGATCCATGCTATAAATCTTACTATGTATTTTCAGTATCACAGCAGTTCCAAAATTGTTATATACTAAATGGTTAGAGATCTAATTATCTTGAATAAGATTTGATGGAATTCCTAATGTAAGATTTTGGAAAAAATTCCATTTCAAGTAGATTTTCTAAAATTCTGCATTGACAGTTGTCTTTTTAAAAGTTTCTTTTCTAAAATGGGAGAAAAAGCAATGTTGTGCCATCAGTAGAGCTATCAGTTTATTTAATAGATGCATTTGAAGTGCAAAGCAAACACTCTGGGAATCATTAGCCATAAGAACCAAATAACATTTCCCCCTCACTGATAACCACAGTTGTATTTAGCAAGTATATATAAGTATTTTTTTCTTTTAATCAAAAAAAGAAACATTAAAGAGCACTCTTTAGAAAATAATTTAAACCATTCTGCAGGTATCTTTTTATTGTTATAGCTCAATTTTGGCAGATCTTACTTAAACACCACGTTTATGTGCACTCAGATATTTAAAAGGAAATTTGATGCCAGACAAAGACTTCTGCAGCCTTTCAAGTGCACCTACATGCTAAATATCCAGAGTTACTTCAGCTGAAAAAAAATTTGTTCACAAATCATCAAATCACATCTGGATTAGGAAAAGCTTTGTTTCTTTCACATATATGTCCAATGCGACCCAGTTTTCCAATCTTTGCTTTCGCACAGATCTTCTAAAATACCCTAAATGAACAACAGGGAGCTCACTTTAGCTGTCCTAGAGTTCTGTCACCAGCATGTCAACAGCCATTCTCTGGTCAGCTGCTATCAGAATATGTAATGGCTGAGCTTTACCAGCATTGCCTCAGATAATTTAACATCTTTCCTCCACTTAACTGCTAATATTTCAAATAATAATTTGGCTGAATATAACCAGAATCACTTGAACTGTTAGGGCTGGCTTGCTGACAGAGGACATGGTAGCACATATTCCCTGACCATCACCAGATTAAAACTCTATTTTGTTTGACAGGGATTTTTATTTCATTCTGCTCTTACCGCTATTAACATTATGTCATTTGAATTATCATGATTCAATAACCCCAAATTATGAACATCAGCACAGAGTATAAGTCACAACAGACCGTATCTTTGCACATTTATTGGCAGGTCACTTCTGGGAAAATGAGTGACTAACTCAGTTACTAATTTCTCAGTCTGAAAAGGTTTGTCATATTTTTTTAAAATATATAAAAATTTGTTTTGAAATGTTTTCCTCTTAACAGGTACACAGAATTAAACACAAAACTCATCCTAGTGACTGAAAGTAAGAATTGCTGAATCTTTACATATCCACATTTCCTACTTTTGAATTTGGGTGTTCATTGTCTGCATGTGATTGGTTGATCTCATGAACAAGAAACATTTGGCATGTGACCCAATAAGATTATGCAACATAGTTTGAATTGAAATAGCATTTAAATGAGGTTGAGTTATGTAGTATTAAAAAAATGCTGGGGACAGCTTGTCACTGAAAGCTCATAGAGTAACCTTCTGTCATCTGACAGCTCCTGGGACAAGATTTATCCAAGCTCATTAAAAAGTGTCTGGGTTTCCTTTATTTTTGCCTGCAAAAGACTCCTGCATTAAAAGAATATCTATGCCCAGGTTGAGCTTTCCAAATGTGAGTGGATTCTGTCAGAACCTAAGACAAAAAAAGTTAATTTCTCCACTTTGTAATAAACTATATTATTTTGGCACTAAATCACAGGTGTTTTAAATGTGGAAAGATTTTATGATTAGACACGCAGATTTTCATGGAATTCAAGAGAACATTAAACTGCCTGAATAGGCTCACAGTAAAAACCAGGAGCTGAGTGGATTTACATCTTTTTAATGAAGTTGCATATTTAAACTGGTATGAAATATGAGAGTAGCACAGAAATATACTTAAAGTGAATTGTGATTATCAGACTGCTAACTTAAAAGCCAAATTCAATATGCATGACTGTGGTAGAAATGGAATTTTTTTTTCCCTGGTGGAATAAAGTTCTGGACATTTTGAGCCTTAGGTTAAGAAAAATAACCATAAATAATCTGTTACAGAGGATAAAATGCTGATATACTCCTCACTATCATTTCTTAAATGCATGCTCTCTACATAAGTACAATTCAAGTGAAGAGCTATGGGAGAATTTTATTGGTGCAACTTTTAGAATTGATTACAATGCTCTTTGGATACAACAGATTCATGGCTGTGAAACCTAAAATCATCATCATTTTAGTCACTTTACACTCCTAGTATCAGAAACATCCGGAGGTACTTCCACATGATTTTTTGGTTAAGTGACCTAGAGGAATATATTTACTGAAAGAAAACAACCCACGTCAGTCTTCGTGTTCATGCAATCTCCTGTGTTGTGCTGAATCTGAAAATATGTCTTATTGCTTTATGGTTTTTACCAATCCTTTAGGAAATAAATTAACATTTGCTTCACACAGAAGTAAGGTATTTCTAACTGAGGAAGTACACATTATATAGTATGTGCCAGTTTGAACACATTATCTCTCGTACTGTCATTACAAGACCTTGTGAATAGTCCCTCCCCAGCCTTCTTGTAGGGCCCCTTCAGATACTGGAAGTGCCCAAAACTGAACACAATACTTGAGGTGTGGCCTCCCTGCTCCTGTCGAACAGAGCATTTCTAATCCAAGCCGAAATGCCTTTGGCTTTCTTTACCACCTGAGCACACTGCTTGCTCATCTTTCAGCTACTTCTTATGAGAAGTTTGAACACTAAAGTCTATTCCAGAAAGGTCTGACAGCTCATTCTCTACATCAAATATGTGTATTCCTTCCTCTCTTAAAAAAATCATGTGTTCACTCAAAACAAATCAGCTTTCAAAAGATGAGGGCTAAGAACTGCTCATAAATGCAGATCAAGAATTTACTCACAGGAATGAATTGTCAGGTCATACAAAAACTATGCTGAATCTGAGACCAGAAAAAGTAGTGAAGTGTGTTGAAAACTTGGTATACTCACCAGCTCTTAGAGAAAAAAAATGGTATCCCTTATGGCAGTATTAAAGCAATACTATTGACAATGTGTCTCAAAGTCAGTTTAAAAGTATCTTATTATAAATATCTTCCATATCAGTCTTGAGGGATTAAGGAATTAAAGTTGTTAACTAATTAATACATCAGGCAGAATACTCAAAAATCCTTTCCTTTTCTGGCTCAGTGTCACTCATGACGAGCCAGTGAGACATTTGTACATCATGCTTTGTGTTTCTCAACAAACCAGAGAAATAAGTGAAATGGGAAATGAAACATAAGTTGTGTTCAGTATCACAGTCTTGCAAGTAGCATGTTGTTTCAGACACAGTATGGGGACCGGAGGTCTTGAATGTTAAGACCATAACCATTTCATGCACCAGTGCTTACCTACTTTTGTAATGGGTGCTAAATAAATCCCAGCAAAGATCATCTGATTTTTGAGTAATCATGTCAAAACATGCACATGAATTAACTGAGCTTTGAAGTTGTTGAGACTTTGCTTCCAATTTCCATCCTTTTTTAAAATGGATTCTCTTTTATTCCATTTGATTTCCTTGTGCTGCATATTCATTTTACTGTTGTCAATTGCTGTTTAGAATAGAAAAGAAGATAATTAATCCTTTATGTTTTCTAATTCCTATATTTGTTTTAACTCCCATCTTGAAAGTGAATTTTGGGCAAGAACATCATAGGAACCCTCATTCTATGCATCAGCATCACCTGCTGGATTCATCCATTCACTCCAAAAAGCAGCTCTGTCTAATATATTAGTATTAACTATCACAACAACCTGTTGAGAATTTACATTCCTCTGCTGAATACATTTGATGTGTAAACCATTCAATAAATGAAATGGCTGTAAATATCCCTCATATGCTTCTGGACATCATAGTGAGTTATATATGTTGAAAAACATTCAGTTTATGTATAGAGTAAGAGTTATGAACCATCTACTTACAATTAAAATTATTTCATTTGACGTTTAGTACCTTAGTATTACTACCACTTAGTGAATATTTCTTGTGTTCAGAGACATAAAGTCTTAAGATCATAGAACTGTTTATGTTGGAAAAGATCATTGAGTTCAACCATTAACCTAACAGTGCCAAGTCCACTGCTAAACCATGTCCCTAACTACTAAGTACCATATCTATAGATTAATTGTGCACCGAAATCAAGCACTATGTGGCCACTCACACAACTGCCTCCATCCTCCCCACCCCAGGTAGAATGAGAAGGAAAAACTGGGTGCAAAATGCATAACCCTGCAGGTTGAGTTTAATAGAGGAATACAAAGAACAAACAAACAACTGAAATTACAGAATCACAGAACCTTAGAGGTTGGAAGAGACTACCAGAGATCATCTAGTCCAACCCCTCTGCTAAGCAGGATCACCCAGGGTACTTCACACAGGAATGCATCCAGGTGGGTTTTGAAAGTTTCCAGAGAAGGAGTCTCCACAACTTCTCTGGGCAGCCCGTTCTGGTGCTCCATCACCCTCACTGTAAAGAAGCTTTTCCTCATATTGAGGTTTAGCAGTTATCTGCCCCCCCCCACTTTTGTAAACCCCGGCTAAGCCTCAGAAAAACACTGGAAGTTGATAAATGAAGCTTTATATTTACAGCAATGCACAATATACAAGCAAATATTTACAAGATATAACAGATATTTACAGATATATACCATAAAAAGGTAATATAGACACCACACCCCTCCTGTAGACCAAAATCCCCAAGAGAGGGTAAGCAAACCCCCCCTACCACATTTCCCCCCTTCCCCAGCTTTATCTCACCATCTGTTGATGCTGCAGATAAGCTGAAGTAGATTGTCGAGGGGGATTAGTAGAAAGGAGTTAGTAGTTTTACTCTGAATTAGCTAGACAAAGAGACAAAAGAGAAGCAGCCGCAGCACCGAACAGACAGAAGCCGTCTGCTAATCTGGTTGTTTTCAGAACAGTTCTTAAAAACATTTTTTTTTTCCTTTCTCAGCAAAACTCAGTGAAGAGACACACTGTGTTTATCTCTCAGCCAATAGTATAGTTTCTCACTCAAATCCTCCAATTAGCTCAAACCAACACAGGTGAAACCTTCTATGTTCAGGTTTGTAGCTGTTGCTCCTTGCTATGCCACTGAAAAGAGACACAAAGATGTATTAAAAAGACGTAATATTAAAAAATGAGCAGTATAAAACATGACACACCCACTTGATGACATCAAAGATCTGCTGTGACCATCTGCACCAGTACCCCCTCTTATATAGTAGGAATTACATTTATGGCATTATGGTGTATGATATTAAATACTCAATTGGCTGGTTCAGCTGTCCTGGGTATGGCCCCTTCAAATTTCTTTTGAACTCAGGACAATGTCTTTGGAATACCTCCAGTGATGGTTGGGTAGTCACTTTACTCAGCAGCCTGTCAAAATAATTAACCACCCTTTCACTGAAGAATTTTTTCCCTGATAAATAATCTAATCCTGGTGCAACTTGAGGCTGTTTCTTTATGTTCCATAGCATATTACTTTAGAAGTGAGACTAACATCCACTTTGCCACAAAGTCCTTTCAGGTCTCCCCTCAGCCTCCTTCACTCCAGGCTGAACAACCACAGTTCCCCCAGCCCCTCCTCATAAGACTTGCACTCTAGATCCTTCACCAACTTTGTTGCTCTCCTCTGGATACATTCCAGCACCTCAATGTCTTTCTTGCAGCGAGGAACCCAAAACATAACACAATATCCAAGATGTGGCCTCACCACAGAGGAACCATCACTTCCCTGTTCCTGCTGGCCACACTAATTCTGATACAAGCCAAGGTGTTGTTGGCCTTAACCACATGTGCACACTGTTGGCTCATATTCACCTAACTGTCAACCTACATCTCCAGGTCCTCTTACACCAGTCATCTTTCCAGGCATTCTTTCTGCAGCCTGTATTCCATGGGATGATTTTGACCCAAGTGCAGCACTGGACACAGACGGATCATAGCTGCTTTTGAAAAACAAGGAGGCAACTAATACTGAGTTTGTGTAGCATAACTGGAAAGTTAATAATGCAGATAAAAGGTTAGATTGAAACTGATATGTATTTCTTAAAATCTTTGATCTACTATCCTTCAAAAGCATTAGCAAGTTTCAAAGGGAGGACACCAGATATTCCTTTCCATTAAGCTCAGCTGGTCCTTAGCTGTATCCACCACAAACATGGGGAACTAACAGACCCCAAGCAGGGGGCCAGGACTTTCTAGAAGATAATAGAGATCAATCTGATGCCCCAGGCTTTAGCTGCTGTCTCTCAAAGTCAGCCCTCTGACTGATTAAGAAATTGACCACAGCACAACAACTCACAAGAATATAAATGGAATCCTGCTATGGACAGAGTTGAACTCCACATAGAAGCAGCCTGGCTGTCATCTTCTACCCTTAGAATGGAACCTAATGGAGTCCTCACCCCTGCTTTGGTGAGTATACCCATGGGTAGATATTCCTTTTCTGAGTGAGTGTGTACACATTTTGGTTCATCTCTCCAAATAGAATCATATAATTATAGAATCAGTCAGGTTTGGAAGGGACCACAAGGATCAGCTAGTTCCAACCCCCCTTGCAATGGGCAGGGTCACCCTACCCTAGATTAAGCATGGACAGGAGCCTCATCCAGCCTGGCTTTAAACATCTCCAGGGGTGGGACCTCAACCACCCCCCTGGGCAACCCATTCCAGGCTCTCACCAGTCTCATGCTGAAGAACTTCCTCCTCATATCCAGTCTGAATCTCCCCACCTCCAGCTTTGCTCCATTCCCCCTAGTCCTGTCACTACCTGATATCCTAAAAAGTCCCTCCCCAGCTTTTTTGTAGGCCTCCTTCAGATACTGGAAAGCCACAATAAGGTCACCTCAGAGCCTCCTCTTCTCCAGACTGAACAGTTTGATTGTGCAACAGTATTTTCCCAGCTGACATCAGAATCTGTAATTTTATTGTGTCAGAAGGAAAGCAAATTAATGGTAAGCAATCCACAATTTTCAGGTGGCTGCTGCTGTCTGTTTTGTGGGTGCCTGTGTGACATCATCCCCCACAAATTTCCAGGACTTTTTCTTTAAAGAATTTTTATCTAAATACTGATTTGACTTTGCTTGCTTAGCTAAGCCCATGCTGTCTTCTCATAGCTGGAGCTGGCATAGCTTCAGGCAATTTTCTGCTCCTGCTGTGCAAAATGCTCTACTCCTTTTCACTGCCACTAGTTCTTCCTCTCCAGAATAGAAATGATTCAAATAGCAAAAGACTCTTACAAACTATCATGACAATTAGATTATAAGGATGTGAAAACATAGAGGAAATAAAAGAAAACCCTCATTCATATTGCAAAAAGGAAGAAGAAAAAAGAAACACTGTCTGTCTCCCAGTTGCTATCAAAGAACTGCTATGATCTCAACATCTCCCTTATGTCTATTATCCTCTAACTAATTTTCTAGTGATTTCCATCACTCAATACTTATTTAATTTTTTTTTTTTTGAAAGATGAATGATTGAATAACAAAAATAAAATCGCAATAACTATTTGGACAAAGAGAACTTCTGATCAGCAAGAAGGTACAGAAAATCTTACCAAGTTCAGCAACATTAGATGCTTTTCCTCGAGGAAACCATTTCTTTTGGAAAGATAACAAGCAAGCTCAAAGGTTTCAGAATTCACCTGGACTCGCTTCTGTGCAGCCTGATCTATGTGAACTTGTTTAAGTAGGCATTTGGATGAGATGGTCTCCAGAGGTCACTTCCAACTCCTGTCATTGTGTGAATGCATGATTTTGTGTGAAGGAAACCCTGAAGAGTAGTGGATACTAATTTAACTACCATTGAATTCTACAGCATGTTTTGTACTGATTTAGCATGGAACTGATTTGGTCACACATGGATAACTGGATTTTGAAAAAAAAAAAAAAAAAAAATTAATATTGTTTCTGTTTTTTTACCGGGCTTAAATTTTCAGTAGGTTTGGGGAAACCACCAAATCTTAATAAAATTCTGAAAGGACCATTTTTTCTTAAGTACACCTTCACTTCTTGCTGCTGTCTCTCTTAGCCCTGTTATCTATGTTGACTTTCAAGTGGTCAGTATAGCCAAGTCAAGTAAAACTAGGGAACAATCGGTAGGAAACAACTGTGATGTGAATGCTTGAAGACACAGTAGAAAATACAGCTTCCTCCTTTTGTCTGGGATGTTACTTCAAACAATAAAAGAGAATAGTAAAGAGACAATGATTTTAAATAAAAAATTTGAGCTTTTCAAACCTTTCTCACTTTATTACACTTCCAATAAATAAATATTTTAAAAGTTAATGGTGAGCATTAAAAAAAAAAGTCTTTTCTTCTAAGGAAAACTTGAAATAAGGAATTATAAAATAAAATTGTAAAGAAATTTTCATTCTGTCTGAAGCCATTTTAAAGTAAAACCAGATGAAGATGTCGTAAAGTCTACCTAAAGTACTTTCACTTTTCTCTGTATTCTTCTCTTATTTTAAAGAATAGCTCAAAAAGCTGCAGTGAAAGAGCCATAAGGTGTAGCAAGATAAAGAAAATAGCAGTATAAAAGATGCAGCTAGAACATGATTAGTAGCTTGTTTTCTACTAATACATTATAATTTCATTATAAGCATTGAAGGCTTTTTTGAGGATGTGCCAAAGAAGAAGTATGAAAGATCAGTGGGGCCTTAGTGTCTTGTGGAGATAGAGAGAAGGTAAGGCTTTGCCAAACAGTATCTTGAACTTGCAGTGCCTGTGAACTTTTCTGCTCTTCTTTTCAACTATTTTCTTGCTCAGAAAAGAATCAAGGTCAGAATAAAAACGGGGAACACAATAGTTTAAAAGTTATGCAAATAAAATTAATATTAAAACTTGTCAGTGTTGCCTCTCATATCTTGAAGAGAAAGCAGCCCATGCAAAAGACAAAGAACCCTCTGCTGTTCTCTGTCTCCTGACTCACTGCCAGGCAGATTTAAAGGCTAATGCAAATTTTTACCTGGTTCTCTGCAGTTTGATAACTACATTTATTTTGCCAGCCTCTCCCTGTGTACTTCTTTAATTGACTGCAATTTCAATATGATTTTATAGATCAGAATCTTTAAAAAGAACTAAATCTATAAATTCTTTAGAGAACTGTAAGAAATGGACAAGAAGGCAGACCCAAATCAACAAACCCAGCAGTGAGCTAAGCTTCAGAGTAATTTTAGGCATTGCCTGTTCTGCCTGCCTCATTGGCTACTCAGATATGAGTAGCTACTATGAGTGACCCAAAAGTCAGCTCAGTACTTATGTTTGCTAAATACATAACCAAACAAAAGCAGTAATAATTTGAAAGAAAACATACAGGAATGGAAAGAGAGCAAGTATGAGTGCAGGAGTTCTCAGGGTCGTGATTAAAATTATGCGTAACAAGTATTTCAGACTTGCAATGCAGAAGTGCAGTTGAAAAGGTGCTATAGTATATTTCAGGGAATGGCTGTTTCAGAAAAGATGAGATGTGCTGTTAAAGAAAAAAAAAGAGAAGAAAAGAAAAAAAAAAGGGAAAAAAAGAAAAAAAAAAGGGAAAAAAAAAGAAAAAAAAAGAAGGAAAAAAAGCTCAAATATGGCCAAAATACAATGCAAGGAAAATTACTCTATTACTCTCAGTAACCACAAATTAGGATGGAGATACTAATTAATGAGAAAACAACAATTAAATGACAGCTCCTAGTTGAAGACTTACATGGAATAAGCTGAAAACAATGTCAGAAGGCTCTTCTTTCAAAAAAATGAGTTCATTTATCTTCTAGCCACAGTTATTTTGTGTAATTTCAGAAGCTCTAAAGGATCCAGGACATTTGTAGAACATCTTGTGTGCAGTCTGCAGAACTTTTTGTTTTCCTGTCATTTTTCTCAACACCCTGCAATTTTGTCTTTGGCATGTAATGTTAAAGTACAATACTGATTTCAGAAAAAAATCCTCTTCTGTTTCCTAAGGGAAGAGTTTCCCAACAAAGAAATAAGACATAGGTTTCAAAGCCTTCAGAGAGGGCTGCTTATACTAATTTTCTGTATCCAGCAGAGAATAGTAGGAATGAGGAAAATGGAAAGATAAAAAGTGCAGTTCAAACCCCATTATTTTCTGGAATTAGTAGAATAAATATGCAGATATCAGGTTTGGCTGGAATGGAATTAACTTTCCCCACAGCAGCCCTCATAGTGCTTTGTATTTGTAGCTAGAATGATCTTGATAGCACACTGATGTTTTAGCTACTGCTGAGCAGTGCTTGTGCATCATCGAGCCTCTCTCTCCAACTCCATTCCTGTCCTGGTAGGGCATAAATCCTGCCAAATTCACTCAACCCCCTGCTCTCCTCCTCCTGTAGCAAGGTCCGGGTGTTGACGGGTGTGAGCAGAACAATGGAGGGTTTGGCCCAATAAGGCCCCAAAGGCTACCTGCTTGGCACATGACCAAGTCAGGTGTCTTGTGCTGCCCCTCAAGTGCCAGGGTGGACATCTAGGGACTTTGAATTCATTGGCCAAAACAATGGACGCTAGTGCCTATTGGCCAGCTTCCCCTTCAAAATAGTGTATTTAAGGGGGTGATTTAGAGCTGTTGTTTCCCCTTTTCCTGCAGCCTGTCAATGAGACTGGAGGTCTATTCGCAGCTCTTTCATGGTGGCCACCTGTTTGCAGCATACATTGCAGTTTTGCACCAGCAGCAAGGCAAATCTTTCCTCCTCCTCTCCTGGGACACTTTGTATCTATTGTGTCTGTGAATATGGCATAGTTGGAATTCCCCATGTTACCAGGTTCCTATTTTCCAAGTTCTGACTGATTAAACTGTTTAAACTCTTTAATTCTATTTTTATAAATAACCTTTGTGTAATTGCTTCTTGTCGACCAAACATACAAAGAGCCTCAGGGAATTTTTCCGATTTAAAAACTATTAATTTAAAAATCCATGTAAATATTATTAGTAATTCATAATCTATTATTAATAATCATAACAATTCCTTCCCAAAGATTGGTAGGCTGTGAGTGGGCAAAAGGCTGAGAAGGGACATAGACAGGACAGCCCTCCCAAACTGATGAAAGGGATATTCCATATCATATGATGTTGTACTCAGAAATAAAAGCTAAGCAAAATGAGGAGAGGGAGTAAAGTATGATGAGGGCACTTGTTATTAAGGTGTTTGTCTCCCAAAAGAACAACTACACATGACAAGCTACTTCTCACAAAGTGATTGGACCTGCTGATGGGAAGTAGATACTCTCTATTTTCTTTCTTCTGCACATGGCCTTGGCTTTTCTTTATCTCAACCCATGGGTTTTTCATCTTATTTGCTTTCCCTCTGCCACCAAGGAAAGGGAGTCAGAGAGTGGTTTAGTGGGCACCTGGCAACCAGCTGAGGTCAACCCACCACGGAGTGCTGCCCTATGGATAATTTTTGTGATTGAGAATGCAATGCAAAAATTTACAGACTGTGATTAAGAAAAGGATCTCCTGAACAGCTGTTGAGCAGGCACTCAAGTATCTCTTGGCAAAATTCTCAGGCCTGTGGCATTAAGGTGGTAAAAAATTAAAATGCCTAATACATCTTGTTGAAGGCCTATACTTAAGCTCACTTAGACAACAGACAGGCTTTAGTCAAGATAAAGCAATTAAGAATTCATAGATGAATACTTCACATGAAGTTCACTCATTCTTGACATTTGACAACATTTTAATGAGTTGGAGATTAGCTCAGAGTCCTTGAAAATCAGTAACTCTGTTAAACCAGGCTAATCATGCTGCTGGTATTATGGCAAATATTATAACAGAAAACCTGAGTCAGCTGCAACATTTCAAATTCATTTAACTTTAAGATTTGCAACTACCTTTTAACCAAACAATACACTCATCACACCATGTCTGGGAGTTTGGAGTTCATTCCCTTTAAAAGTATAGGAACTAGACAGAGCAAGAGACCCCTGTATTGGTTTGAGGCTTGTCCCGGCATAGAATGACGAAGCATCCTAGAATTAATCCAATTCCTGGGCTCTCTCCTCCCTCTATTAAAAGGTTTGGTAGGGGGTGAAGGGTGGGGCATCCCAGGTAGCCCCGGGACCCAGAGTGGGAACCTTGAGATGCCCATATACGTCGAACCTTGAATCAATTGGCCGGCCAGGAAATGTTGGACGCCTGATGGCCAGCTTCGTACGCCCTGCAGGGTACTTAAACGGGTCAGCAGCCATTTTCATGCTCTTCCCGCTCTCCTCGTTCACAGCCACCCACGCAGCAACTGGGAGAAGCCCCAGCCACGTGCACGGCAGCAGGCAGCAGGCAGCAGGCAGCTCTCCTAAGCGGCAAGGCTGACCCTTCTCTCCCTCTTTCTAATCCCTCTTTTATTTTCCTTAAATCGGTCTCCCTCCTTCCGCAATCTTCCCCCTCGGTTCAGGAAGCAGCGTGTTTTCCCCCTTTTGCCTCGCGCTCCCGCGGACGTTCATAGGCGCGATCGGGATTTGTCTTGCGTGTAAGCTCTCTGTTTTCCCCTGTCCTGGTTGTTAAACGTTTATACCTGACGTTTAAGCGATATCCGTGTCTTTTCTGCCGACCGAAACCCGAAGAACCGGTGAGGAGGGTACCGTTCCCCCCTCGTCCCACGGGCTATTGTGCTTAACTAGCTCATCCCGTGACAGGCTAATTGGAATATTTTACTGAGAGAAATTAAATCCTTGCCTGTGACAAGAAAATAACAGTGATCGCTGTATCACTCATTCTTCTGCTGAGAGATGCAAATAGTCAAATCACAGATAAAGCTCTCACTTCTCACACACTTCTTACTCGGTTCTCAGTTCTTCTGGTCTGTAGGTCTGTGTGGTTGCATCTTCCTTGGCTCCTTCTCATGAGATCTATGTAACCTGATCTAACCTGGTTCTCTAACCTCCTTGGTGTCTTTTTCACATCTCACCTCATATCTCTGCAGATTTATCACAACAGCTATATGGACATTGATCTGGTTATTTCTGGGGAGAAAGAAGGGGGAGGTGGGGAGAATAAGGTTGGTTGGGAATCTCCTGGGAAGTCTGACTGTTTCAGCAGAGATTTAATGTTTCTGTATTACTTTTAATCTGTATACCTCTGTAAATATCTACATATATATTGTGTGTATATATTGTAAATTGTGCTAAGCTGTAAATATAAAGCTTCACTCCTTAACTTCCATCTGACTGAGTCTACTCGGGGTGAATTCCTAACCAGGTTTAGGCTAATTCCCAAATCACTACAACCCCCTAGCTTAATTGCAAGCTTCTGAGTCTGCTCAAAATCAAAGAAATGTGCAAGAGATGGAAAAACAGGTGAATAACTGTTAGAGGCCTACATGGACATAAATCTGAGTGTTAAACATACTGTATCTCAGTTACACCTGCTCCTTTCTAGGTCATTAGCAGTCAATCATAAGCAGGCTGAAACTCTGTGCTCTAGAAGCTCACATGAAAAATCAATACCCAAGTAACGGCTGCAAGAAACAAGGCTGATTTATCTTTTTCATTGTCTTGTTGAAGTTTTTAAGCTATTTTTACTTAGCTAGGAAAACTAATTTCCATGATGATAAAATATGTATGCAGCCATCCTCAGATGCTCAAGGTAAGGAGACTTGAAACTCCTTGAGAAGGTCTATCTCCAGAGTATCTCTGGATTTTCGGTGGCACCACTCATTTAGGGCACTGATGTGAATCATTACTTACTAAAGGAATATATTCAGCTTCTTACCTCTACAGAATTCTGTTCATCAGGATTTTTTTTTTTTTCTAGTTGATGTGGCAGTTATTTAAGGCTGCCAGACACTGGCCACACTACTTTTACATGGAAAGAATAAACAACATTAGAATGCCTATATCAGCAACTTGTTACAGAGCTGGAGCTTGGTTTTGACAATTTGTATTTACTTAGAACTCTGCTGGTTTTAGTGAAGAAGATCTAGATTGTCTCCAACTTCAACCCCCTCTCGGCATCCTCTTTGTTACAGTCTTCTATGCATGGGTATAGAAGTGATTCATAGAACGGTTTAGGTCAAAAGAGACCTTTTAAGATGTCAGATCCAATACTTAAGCTAACAGTGCCAGTTCCACCACTAATTCATGTCCCTTGGCACCTTGTCTGTATGTCATTTAAATATCACCAGAGATGGTGACTGCACCACATCCCTGGGCAGCCTATTACAATGCTGGACAATCCTTTCACTGAAGACATTTTTCCTAATGTCTAGCCTAAAGATCCCCTGGTGCATTTGAGGCCTTTTCCTCCTGTGCTATCACTTTATACTTGAGAGAAAACTCAATGCCTAACTCACTACAACCTCCTTTCAGGTAGTTGTAGAGAGAGATACAGTGTCCCATCTGCCTCCTTTTCTCCAGACCAAAAAAATACTCTTCCCTCAGCTTTTCCTCATAGGATTTTTTCCTCTAGACCTTTCACCACCTTCATTGTTCTTGTCTGGAACCTCTCTCAATGTCTTTCTTGTAGTGAGAGCCTCAAAACTTAGCATGGTATTTGAGGTGTGACTGCACCAGTGATGAGTAAATTTAAATGCAGTAGTAACTTGGGGCTGTTATAGAGGAATGTGATGCTTCAAACAAGATGGGCCTAATTTTTTTTTTTTTTTTTTTATGATGGCTTCACTCTAGCCATTAAAAATGTGCAGAAACCTTTCCAGCAATGTGGAAAAAGCTTGAAGAAGTAAAGTGCTTTTTTTACCAAAAGAAGAGTTTCTGAGCATCTAGTTTATAAATGGAGAAATAACTCATGTATTGTGCCTTGATATTAATAGTCAGTGATTCTACAGGCAACTCCATCTGCAGTGAAATCATAGATAACTGAAAATGTAGTAGTAAACCAAAAAAAGAAAGGGAGATATGCATTGTCTCAGTCTTAATGCTGGCAATTAAATTATCTGTACTGTATGCATTATTAGCAGTTTATGTACCATTAATAAGGTATAAGCCTTATGCACGTAATGAAAGTAATGAAAAGTATTTCATTAATGATAACTGGGGACTTCGTCTCTTAAATATGCAGCAACTTTTCAACTGAGTTTTGCCTTTAAGAGTTTGATTCCTTCCATTCTTCTTACTCTGTCCTTTCACAGGTTTGGAAAAGAACCCAAGCTTCATCAACTATATGGTGAGAGAAACTAAAACTCGTGATTGATTTTTATCCAAACTGGGCTAAGACTGAAAAGTGTTTTAATAATGAAACGAACTGGATGCATTTGTGTATAGTCTGTGAGAAGTCAGGATCCCACTTCAGCAAAGCGGCAGGACCGATGGTTTTTGTGGTGTCAAGAAGCTTCATTTCGCTCTCCTATTGAGCCATCTTGTGGTTGGTAACTGTAATGAAGTCTTGACTGAGCATCTGAGATGATGGGAAAGTTCTCTGTCCAGCGCTACCCAACAGTTATATTAATAAGAGTTATTATCCTATATTCTTGGGTGTTAAGACAATACGTTTCTTGGAGTATAAAAAAGGACATATCACACTAAGATACAGAAAATATGAAAGGAAGGTAAAAATCAGAGAGGAAATTATCATTTAAAATAGGCAGCTTCCATTACTTCAGTATCAATTAAGAAACTGTTGTAGTACATTGTAAATGAGTCCACACGTTTTTGGGTAAGGAGAATATGTATTAGTAAAACTAGTTGTCCAGGCATGAGAACTAAGACTCTGTTTCAAAAGACAGAAAAAAAACCCCAACAACAACCACCCCTCCTAAAAAAAACAAACAAAAACCCCACAAACCCAAAAAAACACAAAACACAAACCACCCACCCAAACAAACAAATAAAACCCCCAAGCAAACCACCAAAACCAAAATAAAACAACAAAAAAACCCCAGCCAAACAAATGCAAACCAAACAAAAAATATCCTCCACCAAAGAAAACCCCAAACAAAAACCCCCTCAAACTCAAAACAAAGCAACCAAAAACCCCAAATCAACCAACCAAAGCCCCCCCAAAACCAAGCCCAACTCTCGCCCAGACCCACGACAAGGTGGTTGCTGAATGTATGCTTTCACAGTTAAATTAGAGATGCCACACTGCAGACTCAAAAGTGGAGCTTGGGAAACAGATCCTAATGTAGATGACAGTCCATTTCTCACCTGCTTTTGTTGTTTTGGTCATAGCTAACTGTTTTCTGGGTAGAGTTTCCTATCATGTACAGTGAGAAAATGTGAACTGAAGCCATTAAAACGCAAACAATAAAACAGATTTCTTTCCTGCACAACAAATACGCCATGTTATGCAGATTACACAAAAAAAGGGAAAGTGGCAAGTGATTGCAGCTCTATTATTTACAAGATTTCAGTGAGGCAACCTTGTGGCAAACAGAAACAATGATGCAAAATGCCAGTGAAAAGATTGGTAGGTCATGCTGCTGAACACCTTAGAGCAACAGTGAGTAATCCAGCCATTAGCTATCACTGAGCAGCTCTCATTCCTTGTATTGGTGACTCTGCTTAATGGCTAAGCTTCTGAAGCATCATTTTCTCCATCTGCACTGTCTAGCTCCATGCATTGTGAAGAAGTTCTTTTACAGACATTGTAAGCCCTTAACACCATTTGAAACCCCTGTGATATCTGGCATTAAATGGATCAGAGGCAATTCTCTGAGGGAAAGAATGGAACAATGAACAGATTCTCTAGGAGCTCTCTGGAAGAGCTGAAATTTAAAAGAGAAGTTTCAAACATTTCACCTTATATTCCCAACTAGGGGAATTGGCTGAAAGACAGATCATGATGAGGTAATGCTGGTACTGACAGCAGCTTGCTCAGAGTCCTTGATCAGTTATGATTACTTNGGGGGAGGGGAGAGGAGGGGGGAGGGCAGTGGAAGGTTGAAAACACAGGAAGATTTGGGCCTTCCACAGGAGTAATTATTTCTGGTTAAGTGGGTCCCCACTAAAATTTCTGGAAGAAGTGACTCAGAGGAAGATTACTAGTACACCAAGCATACATCCTGAGAAATGAATAAGAATTTATTGAGAAAAGGAAGTCACTGGATTCAGACCCAAAGTTATGAAGGCTGAAAGTATTCTGACAATAAATCATAGAATCACAGACTTAACTAGGTTGGAAGAGACCTTTGAGATCAGGTCAAACTTATGACCTAACACATCGAAACAACTAAACCATGGCACAAAGTGCCACATCCAGTCTTAAACACTTCCAGGGATGGTGACTCCACAACCTCCTCAGACAGCCCATTCCAATGCCCAATCACTGTTTCTGCGAAGAACTTCTTCCTAACATCCAGCCTAAACTTGCCCTGCTGCAGTTTGAGACTGCATCCTCTTGTTCTCTCATTGGTTGCCTGGGAAAAGAGGCCACCTCCCACATGGCTACAACCTCCTTCCAGATAGTTGTAGACAGCTATAAGGTCTCCCCTGAGCCTCCTCTTCTCCAGGCTAAACAACCCCAGATCCCACATCTGCTTCTTCTAGGGCCATGATGCATACCCCTCACCAGCCCTCTTTGACTGTGGTAGGCAATGTGTAAAACCATGAGAAAAGAGACTTAAAGCAATACTCAGAATTCAAGCTCAGCAAATGAACACAAGACAGGTGACTATGATGTGTGTGCGTGTTCATGTACATGTACAAACTTATACATGTGTGTTAACTTTTGCAATCATTAGCAGGATGTTTGTAGTATTGACCAAAAAGACAATGGCACCACAATTACACTGGAGAGCAAAAACATTTCATTTTTACAGTGGTGACTGGACTGAGTCAATCTGGAAAGCAAAAGGGAAGTGTGTTAATGGATGCTAATGGCAATGGCAGAACATTCCTACTGGTATTGCTAATACTATAAGAAATGTTGCAGAAAGGGGAGAGAAATATGGTAGAACTCTGCTTTTTAAATGGCTGTGATGGTTTGAACTAATTGGAGAATTTGAGTGAGAAACTAGACTATGGGCTGAGAGAGGAAAACACAGTATGTCACTTCACCCAGAGCTCTACTGAGAAAGGAAAAAAAAAAAAA
Organism: Psilopogon haemacephalus; assembly: GCA_013396835.1. Lineage (NCBI taxonomy): Eukaryota > Metazoa > Chordata > Aves > Piciformes > Megalaimidae > Psilopogon > Psilopogon haemacephalus. Next base: position 99,252 of record VWZI01003771.1, on the reverse strand, counting down.
GTTTTAAAAGTGTAACCCAGACATAGATAGTCAGATGGTTTCAGGCTGCTCTGGGCTGCGGCTGCTCCTTGCATGGTTCCTTTGTCTCTGTCTCCTGTAGCTGATTTTTAATAATTCTAACTTCTTTCCTACTACTAATCCCCCTGGCCAATCTACCTCAGCTTATCTGCGGCACCAACAGGTGGTGAGATAAGATTGGGGAAGGGGGAAAACGAGCTAGGGGGTGGTTGGTTACCCGTCTTGGGGATTTTGATCTCTGAGAGGGCTGTGGTGTTTCTGTATTACCTTTTCACTGTATATATTTGTAAATATCTGTTATACATTGTAAATACTTGTTTGTATATTGTGCATTGCTGTAAATATAAAGCTTCATTTATCAGCTTCCAGTGTTCTGAGTCCTAGCCAGGACTAGTGTGGGGGGGCAGGTAACTGCTTAAACCACCACATGTTTTATGTGGAAGAATGTGTGGGTGAAATGTAGGACAGCTGTAAGTACACTTTTTAAAGAGGCAGTCTGCATTATCCTCAGAGATGGAGTAGCAGTGATTGAATTTAAAAAACATCAGTGCTTTAGGCTGCCCAGAAAGGTGTAACATTGGGAGGACAGAGAGCCAGTGCTATTGAGGAGGAGTCAGCTGACATTCTTCAAGAAATTTCCATTGAGGTATTTGGTTGACTCAGGCACAACATGCAGGTAAAACAAAGTGACCTACAGATGTCATGTCATGTCATTCCTTAAGGTGCAACTGGATTTGTTCAGAAGTTGACCACAATTTACTAAGCAACAGTGACAGGTGAGGATTTAAATAAAGCATTTATTTATTAATGAGACAACGGGAGAAGGCCTCATGGACAGAAGAGTGCTTAGTGCACCTGGAAGCTGGTGATATAAGCAGTTAAGCAGATTTCTACACTTATAAATCCAGGGAGGATGCATGCAAACTGCAGAAAAATGAGCAGAAGGGAATCTTGGCCCTTCGTTTTTGCTATGTCAGCAGCATAGACCTCTGTACAGTGTGCTGAGGCACTTTAAGGTCAGCACTAATTTAGCAGGAGCATTACCATCTGTTTTATTATCACGTATTCATTCCTGAGATTCCCCTGTGTCTTAGTATCTGAGCACTGAACAGGACCATTCTGTCTAAGGTGCCACAGCTTAGGAAAGTACTTGAGAGTACAAGGTGGAACACATGTACTTGACATACTGCACAACCATTTTGTAAAATGAGTGCTGACTGCAGTCTATAGAAGGACCCTTCCTGAGAGAATATATCAGCTCAAAACTCCCCATTCAACATAAGGGGATTGGAATATTATTGCAAACTCATTACTATGTTTGCATCTCATAAAAAAAAAAAAAAAAGATAAACAACCACAAAACATCATCAACAACAACAAAAATCAAAGAAAGGGGTAGGGGTAACTTTAGAGTAGACCTAAATGTAGAGCAGACAGGAAGACTAGGTACAACTCTATACAACTATCTGAAAGGAGGTTGTAGCCATGGCGGGGGGAGAGGGGGGTAGCCTTTTCTCCCAGGCAATCAGTGACAGAATGAGAGGACACAGTCTCAAACTGCAGCAGGGCAAGTTTAGGCTGGATGTTAGGAAGTGCTTCACAGAAAGAGTGATTGGGCATTGGAATGGGCTGCCCACAGAGGTGGTGGGGTCACCATCCTATTGGAGGTGTTTAAAAGGAGACTGAATGAGGCATTTAGTGCCATGGTTTAGTTAATTAGAAGGTTGGGGTGATAGGTTGGACTTGATGATCTCAAAGTTCTTTTCCAACCTGGTTAATCCTGTGATTCTATAAAGGCACATGGGAATCACTTGAGATATGTCTCCAATGTTTTCTGTCTCATGACTATGTTCATTTCTGCAATTCCAGTACTTTGGAGTACCATAAGACTAGCAAAAGTCCATCTGTGCAGTTAAACCAAATAAACTCATCACTACTTCAGGTGAAAAAGTGATGCCATCTTTTACAGTTTTTTGTATTTCTGTAGTGTATTTTATAGTTGTAGATAGAAATTGCAGCACTTAATTTGGGAAAAAAATAATATTGGAAATTGAAATTACTTACAGCTTTCTCCTGTGACTACAAAAGCTTTTAGGAAACAGAATCTAAGAACATGTTGAAATGTGACATTGCATGACTGGTTTTGCTAGCCATGCATTTGCATACAGCTGGAATTGTCCATGTGCTAATGGAGAATTAGTTGTCTTCTCCTGTGTTAATAAAACACACCAGCAGTCGTACTTCTCTGTCATAGCTTAAAATAATATACTAAAAGTAAGGGTGAAGGGCAAGAAGATTCAGAAACAGAAGATTTTTTAAATTGTTTTATTTTTTAAAAAAAGCTTTTAATGAATCTACAGTTCTCCAGATCATACTTGATGAGAGGCATAAGATGACAGTTATGACTCCAGTGAAATGGCCAGAGAGCAGTTAAAGGCAGAAATGATGCAGAACAAATTCCCTCCAAATTACCTAATAAAACATATGAAGAAAATCCTCACTTCATGAAAATTTATAGAACGTTTTACTAATATTTTATTATAGATGTGATACTAATTCAGTCTAAGTTAAATTGACTAAAGAACAGTAAAATCTATAGAAGTTTAAGATCAATATGGTTAAAAAAAAGCCCCAAAAACCCAGGGTTAGACAAAAAACGATCACTTTACACATGAACCTTTTCTGTATCTAATCAGAAGATGGTTTTGTTTCGTTATTAAATAGATTACAAAGCGTGCTAATCAATTTGGTAATGAATAGGACAATCTTACTGCTTTTAAAACTGAGCACGCTGTGGCGGTGATGAAGAAATGGGCAGCAGGGGCTGGACAGCGGAGAGCTCCCTGCAGGGGGCAGGCGTGGGCCGCTTCACCGCCTGGGAGCCACTCTGATTGATGAGCCTCTCCTGGTTCATTTTACCCCATTTCCTCCAACTGTCGTTACGGCTTCACCAGGCAGTTGTTTATCTCAGAAGTCCTGAGCCAATTCTAAATAACTGGGTAACAGCCAAAAGAAATACAAAAGGCAAACCTTACGGAATTGTAAACCAGACTCCAGAAAAGATGTGGTAGTGAATCACAACTAAACAGAGAAACAAAAACTGTGCACATGCTCTTTACTCCAAGCCCTAAGAATATTTATTTAATTTTTTTTTTTTTTTATTTTTTTTTTTTTAACTCACAATTGTAGCCTTTCTGGTGTTCCTCTCTAGACAGACAAGTCCCAAAATGCCACAGGAAAGCACTATATTTCAAGTAAGATAAAGAAATTTGCATCTTACTCTGCAGCTGCTTTATGAAAAAAAAAAGCCCAACCAAACCAACCAACCGAAAAACCCAACAAAAACCCCAAACCAAACTAACCAACAAAAAAAAAAAAATCGAAATAAATTTGCATCTTAATCTGCAACCCCTTAAAAAAAAGGCAAACAAAACCCAAAAAAACCCCCCGACCAACAAAACCTCAATAAAAATCATATTGAATTCACAGACTAATTTTGAATGGAATTTCAGTAAACTTAAAAAAAAAAAAAACTCTCTTAAGTATCATAATGCTATATAAATAGTTTGATTCACAGCACACACTTTTGACAACTGCAGTGAAGCTAAACTGTGAAGGGTGTTCAATAGGATAAAAAGTTAAAAAAACAAACATTCCAATGTTTCTCATGATGTATTGGCATAACAGACACTACACATTTCTTTATTGTTCATGATTCAACAAATATGAAGCCTAAAAATAATAGAAGTTAAAATATTACTGTTGATATTTGTACCCCATCCCTGGACATACATTTGAGGTGAGGCTCAACAGGGCTCTGGGCAACCTGATCTAGTTGAGAGAGTTCCTGCCTAGGGTTTGGACTAGATGACCTATAAAGGGTCCTTCCAATCTGAACCATTTTGTGATTTCTATTTCTATTTCATTCTATAGTTTTATTTACAGTGAGAGTGGTGAGACACTGGAATAAGTTGCCCAGGGAGGTTGTGGCTGCTCCCTCCCTGGAGATGTTCAAGGCCGGGCTGGATGAGGCCTTGAGTGACCTGTTTTAGTGGGAGGTGTCCCTGCCTATGGCAGAGGGTTGGAACTGGATGATTTTTGAGGTCACTTCCAACCTAAACCATTCCATGATTCTATGATTTGTTACCAATCATACTGTGTATCCAGACATTTTCCCCTAAACAGAGTCCAAAGTGGCTGAGCATTCCTGTGTTACCATGTAACAGACTCACTGGAAGCCTGCCTGTAAAAGTACAAATTGTGAGTATTGGAAGTTTATTACATTTCAGAGAACACACATGGGATTTTATGTTTACACTGTATAAACCTGAATTACATGGAAGTGGGCTAAGGTTCTCATGAGAATATACTGTTTTACAAGATTTGAAGCACATCTGTTTTTTCTAGTAAAAACCCAATTATTTTTTTAAAAAATTATTTATTTTTAATAAACCCAAAACATGAACCCCAAGCATTTCT
>VWZI01003771.1:41763-89957 GCA_013396835.1 Psilopogon haemacephalus | reverse complement strand
CCCCTTCTCCCTGGTCTCTGTACCCTTCTCCCTTATTCCCCATATCCCAAAGCTTGTTTCCCTTTCTCCCACCTGCTGTAAAAAATCCCTTTCCCTCTTGTTGTTAAAGTTTACTCTTTTTACTTCCAAATCATTTTGAGTCTTTATTGGGCTTTTGGGCTCGGGGAAGCTTAGCCTTCATCCCAATACAGGCACACAGTAAAATCCTTACCTGTTTGCATACAGTCAGTTCAGCAGAACATCTTACGTACTTGGCTTCCTCACTAGCTGTTTGAGGAACTTATGCTCCACATATGACAAGAACTTCTGGCACTGTTCCCTTTCTGCCATATTCTTTTTCCAGAAAGAAATCCCCCAAGAGAACAAGGACTAGTGATTGTGATACTTCTCCCAGATGCATATATAGTATTTTTTTTTGCCCCTTCATCTAGTTGGATGGTCTATAATATACTCCCATGGATAAGCACTTGGTCTTTTCCCTGTTCATATCTATAAAAAAACCAACATTTTTGTCACCATCATTAAACTCTAGACAACTAAAACACACATGGCAACTCTACTGTCTTTACTGCCTGTCTTGTGGCTTTGGAAGAGTTTATAGCCATCTATTGTAGCACTACCGTTGTGTGAGTTAACCCACATTTCTGTGATGGCAACTATATCGTGCTTTCCATGATGCACGGTGACTCCTAGCTCTTTGTATGCATTGCCTGTGCTGTGTTTGTTGTCAATGAACTGCAGTTCAGCTACTCTTCCCAGCACCCTTTTGTGTGGGAGGCCTAGTTTCTATATGACTACTCTTAGGTTCTTTTGTGATTTATAACACATCAATAAGCCTTGTGTCTTTGCTGCCACATGGATCCTCATTCCCTATCTCCCCTGAGGCAAAAGACCAAAGGCAAAACCCTGCAGGCATGCCACCAAGGCAAAAATGGGAGGAACTAATCAACACCTATGTAGGAAATTACTCTCAGTGGCGTGTCACAGCTCCCTGAGTGTGCCTAACATGCTGTTCCACAATTCTGTGGAACACATGCTGTGTTCCATGATAAGGAACTGTTGTGGTAGACCTGAAGGGTCAAAATGGGGCTGTGTGTGTGCTGGCTTGTCCAGACATGATCTTCTGCCTTCCCTCTGGTTTTGGGGAAGAAGCAGTGGCAGGAAAAGACACAGAAGACCTGATGCCATGGAGTCTTAGCACTCTGGCTTATATAACTTGGGTTTATCCGCTTGCAACCCATGGTAAACAAGCTGCACGTGCTGGCCTCATGCTAAGCGTGTGCTGTGCCTATGCTCTTCTCCCAGTATGGTATAAGCAAACCTATGCTTTCACTGAAATAGGATAAGACTTGGCTTACTGCCTCTCTAATTGGATAAGCTAATGGCCAAAAGGGTCCAATCAATCTCAGGCATTGATACTAAAAGCAGATAAACAGATAACATAGCATGCCTTTGCCATGCTTATGCTTCCACCATTTTGCCATTATTCTGTGTTCTGCTGCATCCATGCCTGTAATGCCTCATTATTATATAGTAATATAAGCTATATTCCACCCTGGGATATTTTTGACTCTTTCCAGGAGCAACTTGAATAGCCTTCATGCAATTAGCAGCGTGAAAGTCACATTGCAAGACGTTTGTCTGCACCTGTATCTCCTGAAGGTGAGCAAGCCTGAAGGCAACACAGATTGTCAAAAAGCCAGAAACAGGTCAGAAACTGTTTTCCCACCCCTCTCCTTCCTTCAGCAGCCTGTGGAGCCTGGGATGGATCAGTCTCAGCCACAGCTACAGCTGTAGTGACAGCTGCAGCAGGCAGTGGCCAGACCAGCCAGAAACCCTGCAAGTGTTCTGGGTACTTTCAATTTATTGATAAGCCTGCAAGATAGGAGAAGTAATACTTGTGACCTTAACCCTAACCCTAAAGCTTTGCATATTACTTGGATTCTGCCCTAAGCAGAAAGGGGTCTGAGTTCCATCTAGTGGCCAAGCAGCACTATTGACCACAAGAAATCTCTGTCAGTGCTAATTAGTTACAATTGAATTGATTGTTTATGCATATTAATAGTTACTACTAGATCTAGATGTAATTTATGTAATCATTCCATGACTGATACAATTGAACTGGTTTAATATTAAAAATAAGTGATCAGGGGTGGAAAAATTTTTATATTGAAAATTAATAAACAATATTAATTTCAGAAAATCATATAATATTAATTAATCATAACCTCTCCATCACAGGAACCAATCCATATGCAACTCCAAAGGAGAATTTCTTAGAGTTCTTGCCCACATGACATGACAATATCACTACACAAATGCTGTTAGCCTAGTGATAATAGGAGAAAGGTTTTTGGCTTCTTTGAATTCTGTGTTATGCTATACGATACTATTTGTATTATTCAAAGACGTTATTAGTTTTCACTGGCACCTACTGACACTAAAATGAATGTATAAATAAATATAACCCGTTGAGATTCAGAAGAATCACACTTTTTCTGGAAGGGAATGAAGAGGAGATAGCCAGACTCTTCTCAGTGGTTCCTAAATGGACGTGAATTGACATGTGACATCTGAACATAAGGAAAACCTTTTTTACTGTGAGGGAGGTGAGAGGCTGGAACAGTGAGTCCTGAGAGGTTTTACAGACTACCCTTGAAGCTATTCAGACTCTGGCCAGACACAGTCATGAGCAACCACCTTTAGATGTATCTGCTTGAGCAGGGTGGACAAACAATGATTTTGAGAAGTGCCTACCAAACTTAACATTCCTATGATTCTGTGATGAGAAAAACCCAGCAACTCAAAGACAAGCTGGCAGAGATTGTAGTAATTTCTCTTCAGAGCAAACCTTCCCTTGTCTCTCAGAATGCAGAAAGTAGAAATCTCTGATATCCTTTCCAACAACTTAAGAAAGAGACATCACAAGAATGTCACTGTAATTATAAATGATAAAATTGGTTTTGTCCTGCTTCACTGGTGAAACAGGTAAAAAGAATTTAAACTATGGTAGATCCCCATAGATGCTGTGATAGTTTTTCTGCATTGCTAAGCATTGCTCTTTTTTTTTTTTTTTCCAGGGTGAAGAACTGTGGTAGGCATGTGAAAAATAGCCATAAGGATCTCTGGACTTTCTACAGTGGATGACCAAGTTGCTCATCAAACCCTTTTGCTATTACTTCTTAAGGTTATATGATTTGGTGTTTCTTCGTCAGTGGTAACTGTCCTGCTGTCATCTGTTCAGAGTGATTATTTTCCTTGCCTTGGCACAATTTCAGCCTGTGTCATGTAAAACAGAGAGAGAGCCCAAGAGTGGTTTGAGGGGTACCTCAAAAACTCTTCCCATCTGTCAGAGTGGACACAGGTCATGCCATGCCATTTAGTCTCATTCCTAGAGAACAGGCCTTAGACCTGTTCTGTTTGCTAATGCAGGTACATCATTAAATTACAGTGACAGCTTGATGATGAATCCTTAGTACCTAAACAGGAAGATTTTTCCTTTTTAGTAATGTGAAGCTTCCTAAAATCTAAATCCTGAAGTTTTGGCTCTGTGGATAAGTAAACCATTTGTGATGGTTTGAGAGTTGCCCCCCCACCCCTACTTTTGAAGTAACCCAGACTAGACTCAGCTGGCTGGAAGTTAAGGAATGAAGCTTTATATTCACAGCTTAGCACAATATACAAGCAGATATTTAGAATATATTACAAATATTTACAGCTATATACAGAAATACACAAGTTAAAGGTAATATAGAAGCACAACACCCCTCCCAGAAATCAGTCCCCAAGAGGGGTTCCCAACCACCCTTCCACCTTCTCTGCCCATCCCACTCTTATCCCAGAATCTGCCTTACATGCAAGGTAGATCAGAAAGATCAGCAAAGGGGTTAGAAGCAGAATTGATTACTTGGGTTACACAGATCCATCTAGAAACCAAGGAGAGTGACATCAGACTCTGCAGACAGAGAGTGACTTTGTCTTATCTGTGTTTATGTCTTTGCTTTTATACATCTCAGTAAACTTATGGGTGAAGTGGACGTCACCAGTCTTTGCTTTCCACAGCCTATAATCTTATTTTTCTTATTAAAATATTCCAATTAGCCTCAAACCAGCACACTACCCAAAAGTTTAAGAAGCTAGTAGCCTAAGTATGTGCTACTACCTGTCTGTCTAGTTACCATTCCTCTGTCAGGCTTCTTGGAGTGCAGTACTCCAACCACTTTGGCATACATCTTTGCACTCTTCCCCATTTCCCACTTACTGCTTGACTAATTCAGTAACTTTTAGAATGAAATGCCTAACATGTGGGTTCCCCATCTGTCACTTCTGCTACAGAGATGCTGGTTTCCAGTAGGTATCTTAAAATGCAAGATCATATGGGGCAATAAGAACCAAAATACAAATAGGTTTTCAGCCCTTTGGAATGCCATTCAATAATTCTTGGAATGTCTAGTGATCGGGGGTGTAAAAAGCACAGGTTATCCCAAAACAATGTGGATGACTATAGTGCTACCATCAATTTCATACATTACATTTATAGTTAAACCAATTTGAAAATGTAAGGAAACAACCTATGACTCTATTTAATAAAATTATCTTGGGGAGGAAGAATTAAGAATGTGGAAATTAAGGTTGTATTACAGATGGTTAACACATAGATATAAACCAGTTGGAAAAACTTCAGCTTTTCAGGATCTGTTGCAGATGAAGAAAGCAATTAATTTTCACCAGAAATTGATTTTGACAGATGCCATAATATGCAGGTAGCTTTCAAGGTTAGTGAATAATTTAAATGGCAATCTAGAGCACACCGAAGTACATTTGAAAATAGAAAATTTATATAGAAAAATGCCCAGCTTATTTCATTTTTCATCATACATCTTCACAAATAACAGTAATAGTCCTAACATGACCTTAGCGGGAATAAAAGATTGCTTATGGGAAAAATTGTAATTCACTCATTAATTCTGAAGCCTTGCTGTAATAAATTGAATTACATAACAGACATCAGTTCAGTCGTGCATGGTTTAGTTTCTTAAAGTGTGATGTAATCTAGCTTTTCGAGTATTTTTTAACATGAAGGAGGAAGTTCTTAGGAATGTGAAGATTTTATACTGGAGCAGAGCAAGAATGTCTCTATTCCAGGAGTCTACTTTGAATGGATGCCACCCAGAAACATCAGGGGGAACATTATCTTATACCCAATACAAATTGTCCAATTCTATATAATGAAAATATTTTTCTTGTTCATTGTAAATGGCAGTCAATTTATTTCCCACAGTATTAGGGTTGATTGATAGCTTATATTGTTTTGGTCTTACTTGAAGCTTAATTGAAGAGAGAAGTCCCATTTATCCCTATTAACGCTATTTATATTCTCTTCTTTATTACTTCGGCATAATTCCAGAATATCTCCTTCAGGACAAATGCATTTGCTTTGCCTTACCGTTCATCTAAGTGGATCTAAATCAAGGGCCTTGATTTGAAAATGTCATCAAGATTTAATCTACCTCCAGAGTAAAGGTAAAAATTACCTGGGAGTTAATTCCAACACCAGACAGCAGCTTTGATGTGAAGCACCAGAAAATGGTAAATGGGAAGCATACAGAGAAACAGAAGTAGTAAATAAAGAAGGAAGTAGGAACAAGTGCTTGCATAGAAAGGAAGCAAAGAACCATCACGTGGTCATTATACCTGTGCTAAAGCAGTGCTAAAAGGAAGAGAGACAGATTTAAAATAAAAGCGTAGAATGAAGTTAAGTGAATCACTTGGAAAACATCCTCCTTGGGAAAATAGCCCTTTGTGAAGAGGAGCACTGCTCACAGCATGGTAAATAAGAACATTCATTACTGAATTTAATTTATTCTTCACTGCCGTTGGTTAGTTGAAGTCAAATCGCATATTGCCAGAGAGAAGAAATTGTCTTGTTCAGGACGTATATTTGTAAACTGAGTGTTTGCATCTTAAACATTCTGTTTGCATGAAGACACAAGCATTAAACACTGACAAGGCAAGAAAAATACTGAGTTTCTTAGAGCACCAGGGCAAGAGGATCTGCCATTCTCCATTACTGTACCTGCAAGTTATCAGCTGCAACTATCAGGGAGAAGTTGTCAATCAACTCTATTGCGAGGATGAAAGAGTAGATGGTACAGTTTAATTTTATTATGGAAATTGATTTGCATCTTTTATATGTCTTGATTGAAATCTTTCCAGGTAATGGCATTGAAGAATACTCATAAAACTGCCATGACTGTGGTAATAACTATTATTATGATTGAATTTAATAATAAAAAAACCTGCCTGCAAGATAGGCAATATGAATAATTCATGTACAGTGTTGCTTAAAATGTGATAGAGAGAAAAAGACTTGTAGGAAAATTCTTAATGTATCCAGACAGGGATGATAATTGGTTTTTGCAACTAAATGAGTACTTCATGTACAAGACAGCACTAACAAGGCAGGAGAAGAAATTTACACACTGGGCAGACAATTTCATTTATCTGGTTACAGCAGGATAAGTGGAATAAATGGTTTTCCTTAAAGGAATTGACAGAAAATGCATATCTTGAAAATAATTAGTTTAGTTTACTGCTAGAGAACAACAGAATAGGAGACACAGTAGCATCTTTTCAATATCTAATAACATATGTACTGCCTGCTTATGTAGGCCTTACTTGTACCATTAATCAAATACCTGCAAACACTGATCAGAACATTTCAGTGCTGTCATTGAGCTGTAAGCATATACAGGAGTCCAGCATATGGAGAATTATTTCACAGTTGCACTTTATTTAATTTTGTTTGATGTTATTTAAGTATACAGTATCAGCTAAGCTTGTATTTCCTGCTTTTATTGCCTACCATCTGGTGGAAAGAGCATGCAATAGCATAAAAAAGGGACAGATGACTAAGACAAATTTTAGTGTCAGGGTCTGAAGTTACAGTAAGTAAGAGTTCATCAAGGATGTCAACTTCAGGAGCAGAAAGCCATGGCAGAACTAATTTCTCTACCTTTGCTTTAAGGCACTGATTAGGTTTGAGAGTTGCCATTTCACTTGTAGATCTGACAAGTAGAATTTCTTGTATGTAAGCATCTGTGATGTCTCTCTAGAGCAAGAGTAGCTTGAGAATACATTAAATACTCATGTAGCAGCCTACGTTCTCCACTGAGCATCTGAAATTGTGTTGTTATTTTCTGTTTGCCCAGGTTTCTTGAGTACTGAATACCTATCAGAATGACCTACAAAATGAACCAAAACAATATTGAACAGAACTGAAAAACTTATGGTAAAACTGACCAGAAAATTTTCATGTTTGTGAGAAAATACTTCTGTGACAAGAATCTTTCTACTGGTGTCAAGATAGCCTCTTTGTAACACTTTGATTTCCATTTCCCACATATTCAGGTGCAGGAGCTTCAGATTTTGACTGTAAAATAACCGTTTGATTCCTTGTTCTACTTGCTGTTATAATCAGGGTTAGACATGCTTATGAAAATATAGGAAGCTATAAGTACTTGCATGTGACAATGTGACAGGGAATATATTTCTGCTTGGAATATACCACATTCTAAAATTATTAAAAACAAATTAAACAAGATTTCCTCTCTCTAAAATGCATTAAAACATTTATCTGCAGTAACATGCCACAATCAATTAAGTAGTCTGAAAAAAACTTGGGAATTGGATTTACTCAAAATCCCTGTTAATACATTGTGCTTTACTTCTTCCTAATTCTCTCTTACTTGAACCTAAGATCAATCCTCTTTGTTCTGGCTTGTCACCAGGGTCTCCAATCAATATTGATAAAACAAAATAACAATAAAGAAGGCTCTGAAAGGTACTGTGGAGAACTGTGGGGAAAACAAACCAAAACAAAAACTGTATTCTTTTGTTATGACTATGGCTTGTGCCTCTGTGTGTTTGTTTATGATGTATTACTTGCTATGGAGATTAGATCTAAAGGGAGAACACTTGAGAAGATGCACAATAATGTAACTAAGATACATCTCAACAAGTACTACAATACAGTAGCCTGGTTAATATGCTTATGGTTGCTTTGCCAAGATTGAAATAGGGAAATTTTAAAAGCCCCTAGAACCTCTTTATCATTTAAAAATTTTGTCCCATGAGGTACTTTACAGGATGAGTCAGAAAAGAAAGGTCAGAGCTTGAAAATTAGATTGGTTCCTAAGAAACCCAGAGGGCCTAGAAGAGAATGTTGCCCAGAGCCCAGGGTCTAGCTGGAGACTCCTACAGACATTTCTCTGGCTCTCAAGAGTGGGCTGTGAATGGATAGCTGTAAGGAAATGTGATGCCACAGAACTGATTAGGAGTGACAGTCACTGCAGTTGCCAAGCATACAGCGGGCTAAGTTTCTGTATACCTGGTCTCCAATCAATAAGGTGCTGTAGAGATGAGCAGAACAACTTGCAGTCCACTGTGTATGTAGTTAGCAGTGCACTGAGTCACTCACGCAGCTCATGCTTTCAGAAGCCTCTCAGAAGTACCAGTTTCACCATGGAAAGTGTACAAGTATTATTGAGCACATTAGATCTTGCATGTGCATATTGTGGAGTATTTATGTACAGCTACAAGTGACTTAGGACTGATTGATACTGATAATCAGTAATAAATCTCCTCAATATATTGAGTTATCAAACAATAATTTTATTTAGTGGCTCACGTAGGCCCACAGGTATTTTAAATGAGTAGTCTGCTCTAATTAGAATCAACCTCAGAAAACAGAAGATATGTTTGATGTTTGTTGCCCTTTTTCCTTGGGTTCACAGTTGTAGTGGTTTGGATTAAATTGGAAATTTACCCCCAGAGTAAAAATACCACAGAATTTTTGGAAGTTAAATGAAATTATATTTACAAAAGTAGACCAAATATAAAATGATAAAATGTTAGAATCACATACAAGGCAAATTTACATTTATTTGCAGTTCAATAAACAGCACAATATCTCCTTGTACAATATTTCAGTTCTCTCCCCACCTAAAGACACAAAGAGGCCCATTGTCTCAACCTTCCCCACTCCTCCTACCATTTGCAAAGGCAAGAGAATCAGATAGTAAGTACAAGGTCAGGAGCAGAAATAGAATAGTCCAAAAGCCAAGCAGAAGGTAGCCAGATAGAGAGAAAGTAAGCAGTACAGCAAAATATAAGGTATTCAGCAGACCAATTGAATTAGATAAACATATCGTATTATTATTCTATGTCCAATACTAATTTGTTTATTATTTAGACTGGAATTCTCTGGAAAAAAAAACCTTGTTCTTATTTACAGTTAGACTAGGGCTAGGGCACTAACTCTAAACTGCAACAACAGTCCTGAAGGAGCACCAAACTTACTCTCAGGTTGCAATTCTCTGCTTATCTTACACAGGATTTGACTTTACCAGAAGGAATTCCATGTTCTTCAAGTAAAAGAGAACAGAGCAACAGAGGTATTGCATATTCTGTTACTGAAATGCAAAAATGGTATGTAACTTTTGGGAATGAGGTGGACATTGACAGAACTCATTACAGATGTGCTCTGACTGTTTGAACAGGATCTTATGTGGCTAAAAGTGTCTGAGTCAAATATCTTCTGAACTTTCTCTAGTGAAGAGTCTATTTTTCACTTAAACATATTATTGCAAATAGCATTTCTGTTCCAAAAACACTTATAGAACTGAAGTTTGATGTCTGGCTTCATAATCTTGTTCTCTTTGACCATATCTAAACTGGAGAAGATAGTCCCATGTTTCTGCATCACAAATAGAATCTAGACATTATGTTGATTTTGCAGTAAAACTATTTACACATTTGTTAATTACACTGGAAAAATCAATATCAGAAAAGGCCATGGTGATATAGCAAAAAGGTATAGGAAAACCTGTTCCACTTCATTAACACAGTGTCCAGAATTGCTGTTTCTACATGTCATTGAGTTGTAGGCATGCACTTCAAGTTTTAGAAATAAAGACAGCCTGGTCATGTACTTTCTGTGCTGAGCAAAACACTTCAGAGACAAATGAAAAAATGAGAAACAAGCTTCTTGTCTTCCCACTGAGTAAAACAAGTGAACAGACATCATTCTCCACAACCAAGGCTTTTAAACAGCCCTTAATTAGCTTATTGACTGGGGAGGGGAAACAAAAAAAAACAAACCAAACCAAACAAAATAAAACAGATCTGGCCTGATACACAGTTGAAATAGATCCAACACATTCAATGAGGATTCTGCTTTCTGTAAAGGAATCTTATTTATATGAACCTTTGTATTTAATATTATGTAGAGAGACCACCAAGAGTTACCAGAAGAACATGAGCTAAACCCAATCCATTTACCTAATTTAATCATGATGATGAATACAAAAAAATATGTCTTTTATGTTTCCTTTAAAAAAAAAAATCTTGTAGCAATAACCTTTTTCTTTTCCCTTGGTTAATAGATTTTTTTCCCCCAATATTGAGGTACTGTGGAGAAAAATGAAGTTTTGGTGAAACTTGCGAATATAGAATATTTCCCCATATATCTGAAATAGTAAGACTAGGTGTGATCGTTTGGACCTGGCTGGGGGCCAGATGCCCACCAAAGCTTCTCTATTACTCCCTTTCTTAGAGCAGTGGATGCAGTTTTTCTTGATTTCAGTTAAGCATTTTACACTGTCTCTCACAGCATCCTTCTGGCTACGCTGAGGCAGTGTGCTCTGGATAATCAGGTAGTGAGGTGGATCAGAAACTGGCTGAAGGAAAGAAGTCAGAGAGCTGTGGTCAGTGGGATGGAGTCTAGTTGGAGGCCTGCATCTAGTCGAGTCCCACAGCAGTCAGTACTGGGATCCGTTCTGTTCAATATATACATCAGTGACTTGGGTAAGGACATAGAGTGCATTGTCAGCAAGTTCGTTAATGACACCAAACTGGGTAGAGAGGCTGACACATCAGAAGGCTGTGCTGCCATTCAGTGAGACTTAGGCTGAAGAGTTGGGTAGGGAGAAATTTAATGAAATTCTACGAGAGCAAGTGTAGAGTCTTTCACCTGGGAAAGAACAATCCCAGGTATCAGTATAGGTTGAGGACTGAACTGTTGGAAGACAGTGAAGGGGAAAAGAATGTGGGGATCTGGTGGATGGGAGGTTGACCACAAGGCAGCAATGTGCTCTTGTGGCCAGGAGGGTAAATGCCATTCTGGGGTATATTAGAATGCATGTGCTTAGTAGGCTGAGAGAGGTTCTCCTGCCCCTCTGCTCTGCCCTGGTGAGGCCGCATCTGGAGTATTGTGTCTAATTCTGGGCCCAACAGAGGTTCACAGAGAGACATAGAACTGTGTGAGAGTGTCCAGTGCAGAGCCACAAAAATGATTAAGGGAGTGGAACATCTTCCTTATGAGGAGAGACTGAGGGAGCGAGCTGGGGCTCTTTGGCTTGGAAGAGACTGAAAGGTGACCTCATTAATGTTTATAAATATGTAAAAGGTGAGTGCCAACAGGATGGAGCCAGGCTCTTCTTGGTGATGCCCAATGACAGAAGGGGCAATGGGTGGACAATGAGGCACAGGAAGTTCCATGGAAACATGAGAAGGATTTTTTTCCCTTTGAGGTTGATAGAACACTGGAATAGGCTGCTCAGAGGGTTGTGGAGTCTCCCTCTCTGGAGATCTTCAAAACCCACGTGGACGTGTTCCTGTGTGGCCTGCTCTAGGTGACTCTGCTCTGGCAAGGGGATTGGACTGGATGATCTTTCGGGGTCCCTTACAGCCCCTGACATTCCGTGACTCTGTGATTCTTAGATGAACAGGCAAGAGGGAAAATATAACAAAAGGCCTGTGAGTCAAGATAGAAGCAGTTTAATAGGATGAAAAGAACAGCAAAGTCCTCATGTGGAGGCAAAAGCAAACGAAGATGTTATTCTCTCCTTCCCATAAGCAGAGGATATTGGATCACTCTCAGGAAACAGGGCTCCAATATGCACAATTGCTCCAGAGGACATATGCCATCAACGAATGTCCCCACACCTCCTTCTTTCACATAGCTTTTATATCTGAGCTGATGTCACACAGCATGGAATACCCCTGTGGTCAGTTTGGGTCAGCTGGCGCTGCTGCATCCCCTCCCAAGATCTTGCCCATCCCTCAATGTACTCTTGAGGGTGGAAAATGCTGGAAAAGCACAGCTTTGGTGCCTGGTTCAGCAGTAGCCAAAACACTGCTGTGTTATCAACATCCAGCTACAGTGCTGCAAAATGCAGCACTAGAAAGATGCTCTGGGGAGAACTCCAACTCAACCAAACCAAACACACTAGGCTAATGGGAGATGCTCAGGGATAGTGCTTGAGATCGGCTGTCAGAAATGAGTGACATGAAGCAGCACAGCATGTAATATTCTCAAGGTAAGGAATTACATGTAACTAGGATAGTAAAATAAATATGTGTAAATTAGCCATGTCCAAAGGGCAAATAAATTAAAAAAACAAAATTTGTGCAGCTGGTTCTGCTCATTTTACAAATATTTTGGAATGAGAGGAGAAATGTTTGAGGAAAATAGACATTCTTTTTTCTCTGTAATGACTTGGCTTGGTTTATTAATTGAAAACATGGAAATGTGATCCAGGTAGCCAAAACTTGCTGGCTTTCCATTTTCATTTAAATAAATAACTTTCATTACTTATTAATCCACTCTAAATTTAGGATGAGGGTTCCATTCTGCTCACAAGAAGGATACTCATGTTGCATTTTGGGACTCATAGTGTCCCTTCCTCTGTCTCCTGGCACACACTTTAAAGTGTGTTTCCCTTACAGAGCAAATCTGAACCCCATGAAAAATGAGAAGGACAGTTCTTATTAGAAGGTCAAACTGAGTTGTGAGCGCTGTGAGAAAAAAACTTCCAGGTTGTGAGGATTTCTTTGCCATGCCAAGGATCTGCAGGAAGGAAAAAAAACCAACAAAACACGGATGGGCTGACACCCTGTCTCTTTTCAAAGGTTTACAGATTAAATTCAGTGCATTTTTCACTTCTTTGTTCTCAGCTTTTGAACTTTTTCAATATTTCAAAGAAGGGCAAGATGTTCTTCATAGAAGAAAGAGACACGGATGTCAGCTCAGATTATATGCTGTATGACAGTTGTTCTTTGTCAACGGGTTAATGGTCTCATTTCATGCTTCTGGATATTTCCCACATTGAAAGTTGCTACACACAGAGCTTCAGGCTGAAAAAAATAAAAGAAAATTTTAAAATGAAGTGAATCTATTGGCATTTGGAAATGCCAGTTCTTTTCAAATAATATGTAGTGGAGGAAAACACAGAACAGCCCAAGGAAGCCAGCATGGAATGAGAGACTATGATTTAGCCATTTGAGAATTCAAAAAGACAGGAGAAAGATTCAAATACTGTCCCTGAGTTTAGAAGAGGAAGTTTAACACCTGACTGTTTGGAGAATGGGTTGAGGGAGGAGTAAGGGGCTGGGCAGGAATGGAAGAACTGTTTGATTTTTCTCAAATAATTCAGATTTTATTCTCATTCTAGATTAAAGAAAGGCAGACAATATGTAAAATTTCAATGTATCTCACAGCTGGGTTTGCATTTAAAAAAAAAAAATCCATGAGGTGACTGGCAGTAGAGACTCATATGAACACTGTAATACATAACACTTTCGTGGATTATTAAATAGAAGGGAGACTGAAATCTCTTCAGTTCAAGATTGAAGACAGGTCTATACTGTCCAATCTGAAAACAACAGCTGAACCCTCTCCTAAATGCCAATAAGAGAGACTTTAACTTACTCATGAACACATATAAAACATGTGGGTGGTCTGCTTTGAAGTGTCAGTGCCTTAGATGTAATATGCTAATAATTTATGCATAAAACACAGGTTTCATTGAAGGAAAAAAATCCAATATTGTGAGTTTCCATGACAACCAGTGTGCTAGCAGATTACATTGTCTCACATCAGATGGTTGCTAAGGTTGTGACCTATTTCTTAGTTCTAATAATTTCATTTGCAGAATTTGGAAATGCTACCTGGAACATAAATGATAAAATATTGCATATGGTTAGCATAGTCCTTCAATATAAAATCCTGTATGCTAAATGAAACTGAAAAGGAAGTATAAAATAATAATGCCAAGACTGAAGAAAAGCTTAGACAGTTGAGTGAAGAAGCAATGAGCTGGTGTATGACATTTCAGGATGAAGTCCATGATTAGGTACAGCTTTTGCCAGAAGCAGATACCTGAAAATCATTAGCACTTGTTACGCAGTTCATATGGAATATATTTTATACTTGTGTCTAATAGGCTGTTGGTTTTAGCATAAAACCTACCAGTGAAATTACCATGAAACTGGCAATATAATCAGTGTTGATTGGTACTCTTACTATCAGCAAAGAAACCAGAGGGAAAGGACTAAGACACTGAATAACCTCCCCCAAGCACTATGTTAGACCTCCCCAGGCACACCAAGGAAAGTTGCCAGACCTGATGTCCATGTTGATTTTTTGCTTGCAGAAAGACAGATACTTCTTGGCAAGTGGCATTTTCCCCATGTTTAAGATCAATTATTAAGAGTAAAGAAAAAACTTGATAGTTGGTATCAACATTTTCTTGATCTCAACTGAAATATTCTCAGGACAGTGGAAGGAAATTATACGAACTTTGGAAGATCTTTTGTTTTGGTTTGGCTTTGTTAATTAGTTTTGCTTTCTTCCATGGTTAAGAAAGATATCAGG
Source organism: Psilopogon haemacephalus (assembly GCA_013396835.1). NCBI lineage: Eukaryota > Metazoa > Chordata > Aves > Piciformes > Megalaimidae > Psilopogon > Psilopogon haemacephalus. The sequence continues at coordinate 75,241 of VWZI01003771.1, read as the reverse complement.
TTGCCATTATTAAATGGTGCAATTTATGTTGCAATAGTACCTGCAGGGACAGCTGTACTTTTAAAGCAGGAAACAAATGGTCCTGTACCACCCATTTTACATTGTCTCGTTCTAAAACAATCCAGGTAGGTAACAGTTTTATCAACACAATCAACATATTCTTGTTAAGCGAAGAATTAGTCCTTTATATTTTCTCTCCCATCCTAAGCTACCAGCTTGGGAAACAATCACTGACAATCACAATTATGAGATCAATACCATAAGACCCAGCATGTCATACTGAAACTCTGCTTTCTGTGGTCCATAAGGCTAATATTCCTACTGCTTGTTTAATTGAGTTAGTCTGACCAGATCAGTTGAGGTAAAAAGGAAAAGAGTTTAAGATGGTGTTTTGGGTTTTTGTTTTGGTTTGGTTTGGGTTTTTTTTGGTGGCTTGTTGTAGTTTTGTTTTGTTCTCCTTCCCCTCCAGGATTGCTGGAGTACAATCCAGTAGCTATCAAGTGTTGGGAACTACAATAACTGCAGCAGAACTGCAGCAGGCTTGTGTATCCTCAATAATCCACTAGAATTTGACTTAAGTTATCACAATATGATTAGAGGATTGAAAATTACCTCTTTTCACACCCATATTTGTAAACCTGCTTTGTTGTTCTCTTTGTTCTTTTCCTCCAGTCTTCTCTTAGAAGTTGTTTCATCACAGTTGAACATTATCTTTGAATTATAGGCTCTTCTTTTCAGGTTTGTTACACTAAATTTTTTTTTAAGAGGTGCAAATATTATGTGAAACAGAACACTGTTCTGTTTTTCCTTCCAGTTGTTATTCTTTAACCTATTTTGTTCATGGCACACACATTTATCCTGTTGGCTTTCTATGATAGAGTGACTGTGTCAGTAGATAAGGAACAACCTATGGAATTGATCTATCTGGAATTCTGCAAGCCCTTTAACATAGTCCTCCACAACATCCTACTAGCCAAGTTGGAGAGGCACAGGTTTGATGGGTGGACTGTACAGTGGATAAGGAATTGGCTGGATGGTCACATCCAGAGGGTAGTGCTCAATGGCTTGAAGTCCAGATGGAGAGCAGTGAGAAGTGGTGTCCCTCAGGGATCTGTACTGAGACCTTTGCTGTTTAATATTTTTAGCAATGCTCTAGACAATGGGATTGAGTGTACCATCAGCAAGCATACAGATGGCACCAAGCTGAGTGGTGTTGTTGATACACCAGAGGGACAGGATGGCATCCAGAGGGATCTGGACAAGCTGGAGAGGTGGGCCAAGGTGAACCTCATGAGGTTGAACAAGAGCAGGTGCAGAGTCATCACTATCAATACAGACTGGGAGGTGAGGTTGTAGCAAGCAACTCTGTAGAAAACGACTTGAGGGTGCCGATGGTCAGGAAGCTGGACATGAGCAGACAGTGTGAGCTTGCAGCCCAGAAGGCAAATCATATCCTGGCATTGCCAGCAGATCCAGGGAGGTGATTCTCACACTTTTCTCTGTTCTGGTGAGACCTCACCTGGAGTGCTGTGTCCAGCTCTGGAGCCTTTGATATGGGAAAGATGGAACTGATGGAGGGGGTCCAGAGATGGGCCACAAAAATAATCAGGGAGTTGGAGTACCTCTGCTATGAGAACAGGCTGAGGGAGCTGGGGTTGTTCAGCCTGGAGAAGAGGATGCTCAGGGAAACTCTAATAGCAGCCTTCCAGTACCTGAAGGGGGCCTACAAGAAGACTGGAGAGAAACTACTTACAAAGGCCTGTGGTGATAGGACAAGGTGCAATGGCTTCAAACTAGAGAAGAGCAGATTTAAATTGGATGTTAGGAACAGGTTCTTTACTATGAGGCTGGTGGAACGCTGGAACAGGCTGTCTGAGGAGGTGGTTGGTGCCTCATATCTGAAGATATACAAGGTGAGGCTCAACAGGGCTCTGTGCAGGCTGATCTAGTTGTGGATGTCTCTGTTGACTGCAGAGAGGATTGGACTAGATGACCCTTCCAATCCATAGCATTCTATGATTCTATACTTGGCATTTATTGGAAGGTGAGATAAATCTAACAAATAAGTACAATAACAGATATTGCTGCTTCCTTCTGTCTCATGATGGTCACCCAGTTGAAAGAGAAAGATTTACACAGTACAGCTGTTGGCGTGGATTTGAGTGATTTTCTACCTGCCTGGTTTATACAAAAAATATATTTCATGTAAATATAGAATAGAATAGAATAGAATAGAATAGAATAGAATAGAATAGAATAGAATAGAATAGAATAGAATAGAATAGAATAGAATAGAATAGAATAGGAGTAAGCTAGGTTGGAAGAAACCTCCAAGATCACCCAGTCCAACCTATGACCCAGCCCTATACAATGGCACTAAGTCCTCCATCCAGTCTTTTCTTGAACACCTCCAGGCATGGCATCTCCACCACCTCTCTGGGCAGCCCATTCCAGTGCCAATCACTTTCTCTGTGACGAACTTCTTCTTAATACACAGCCTATACCTGCCCTGGAACAGCTTGAGACTATGTCCTGTTGCTGGTTGCCTGGGAGAAGAGACCAACCACCGCCTGGTTACAACCTCCCTTCAGGTAGTTGTAGACAGCAATGAGGTCACCCCAAGCCTCCTCTTCTCCAGACTAAACAATCCCAGCTGTTTCAGCCTCTCCTCATAGGGCTATGCTCCAGGCCCCTAATCAGCTTCATCACCCTTCTCTGGACACTGTCCAGTTCCTCAATATCTCTCTTGAATTGAGGGGCCCAGAACTGGACACAGTACTCAAGGTGTAGCCTGACCCATGCTGAGTACAGGGGAAGGATAACCTCCCTTGTTCTGTTGGCCACACTATTCCTGATACAGTCCAGGATACCATTGGCTCTCCTGTTCACCTGGGCACACTGCTGGCTCATGGTCAGCATGCTATATACCAGCACCCCCAGGTCCTTCTCTTCCTGGCTGCTCTCCAGCTACTCTGTCCCCAGCCTGCAGTGACCAAAGTGTAAAACCCTACACTTAGCCTTGCTAAATCATCAAAAACCTCTTGTTCCTGTAAATCATTCTAATTGATTCATATCAAAACATTGCTGCTGTTAGAGGATTTTTTTCTGAGAAAAAAAAGGATTGCCTTGCAAAGGAATCAGGAAAAAAAATTAGCTAGAGTACAGGTCCCTTTTGTTTATATTGTAAGGTCTTTAGCAGGTTCATTGACCTACTTGACAGAATTTAAACTATAGCATCAATGGATGAGAGGGGGAATAAAAAAATGGACGAAGAGCATGTCTAGAAATATACAAGTACCAGAGTTATTTTATTTCTCTCTAATTAGCAACAAGTCTGATAAAATATAAGAGTTCTTACAGAAACATAGCTGGTCCTAGAAACTAATATCTATAACTTTCTGTCACTGTAGAATCATTTCAGTTGCTCACTGGTCACCATGACTCAGTCCACATACACTGGAAAAAAGCGCTCTCAGTAGGAGATACAAGGAAGCAGACAAGCATAAAAAAGGCAAATACAATAGTTAGATCACTTAACAGCTCAACACTTGGGATAGTACTTTGGTGACACATGAACACTTACTTGAAAGATATAGTACAGAATAGTACATTTTTAGTGATTCTCATGGGTAAGTGGAAGCTAAAGATAAGATACTGCTGTTTTCTCTCCTACTGTTATAAACAGTGACATCTACTTAATGAGAGTGCCACATTTCAGTGGCCTGGTCCTAAGAAGCAGTACTTAAAAAATCCTTTCCTTGAGTGTCAATCTGACTACAGGATGCCAGGAGCCAAGCAGTAGATGTAAAGGCTACGTATTTCATTTTTTCCTTCAGTTAAAGGTTCCTGAATGGGCAGAGAAGTCCAAAATGAGCCTAGGCTTAGTAACCCTAATAGCAGGGCTCCTATTTCTTTAAAACTGCATTCTCCAACCTACTCTGGTGAACTAGAGCACCTTGATGATTGTTTTTCCTATCCATGCATATTTGACACAGTGATCTTGTCCTCCAAAAGCCTATATGTTGCTTCTTATTAATGCCTAACATTTAAAAATGTATTATGGAATTATTTTGAACTTCAACTTGCAGCACCCTTTCTTCTATTTCCTCTGTTCCATGACTTCCTGGAAACAGCTGGGAGTAACAGTGGTCCGTAATTTAAACTCCTTGTGTCTATTTGCTTCTTCGGCAGACCATGCCTCAAGTTAGTAATTTGTGGTGAGGCAAAAAGCAAAAGCAGACTGGGGATGCAGAGACATATTGTGCGTGCACGCTTCCTCTGCTCTACAATGATTTACCTGCAGAGCTATGTCAGTGAAGAGTGTGAAAAATCACATCTTCCTTGCCAAAATAGCTACGCTGGCCAAAAACCCCACCTGGACACTGCTATGCTGACAAAAGAGAGCTTTATGGGCTGATATCTGGGTGCTTGGGAAAGTTATACAACTATGCAGGCAGAAAACTTCTGTCGACATACTCTGCCCCTATAGAAAAGGATCCTGCTGCCACAGATAAACCAATGCAGGCATTTTAGTGTAGTTGTATCTGTAATATAAGTCATGCATCTTGTGCAAGGGCTGAGGGAACTTAATCATATTAAAAAGAGTTGTGGAGTCTTGGCTATCTTAAGCCACTGTCAACACTTGTTTAGCACTGGTTGAAATTTGCCCATCACAACTGCAACTTCTTATTTCTAAAATGTAAAATAAAATCTTGTTTATGGTGTTGGGCTGGTTTTATTTTCCTTCTACTCTGTCTCTGGAGAACCTGTATTACTCCAATATCTATCATTTGAGCTGGTTTTCTAGGTCAGTGGTTTAATTGAGTATGTCAGATTCACTAATTACACCCTTAAGTTTTAGATTTTCCTCACAATTCCATGTATTTAGGAAATATTTAGAAATGTTTTCAGTCACACCATTCTAGAACCAAGTTATGTTATTAAAATATATTTGTATAACCTTTTATTTTTTAATTAATAACAACACACAGAAGGGAGGTACTGGGGAAACTGGCATTGTGGTGACTGGAGGTAATTTACGAAGTATTAATAAAGGAGAATCTGAGTACTCTTCCATTTTTAAAAGCACAGAACAAACTGAAAACATGACAATAAGCATAGTCTTGGAAAAAATGATCAAATTTCTTCTATCTCATAACTGAATAAAAATCACTCTGCATTATCTTTTGTAGTTTGTGGAGGTTTGTTTGGTTTGGTCAAAATGATTTGTTAAATAATCCCACAGAAAGTCAGTTTTGCTAGTCAGGAAAACATTCAAAATACTTCTATTTTCACTGCAATTTCTTAATAAGGTGGCAATGGAAACATTTACTGCACTTTAAACTCTCACAGCAAGCCTGATGTCTCCCCCATTGATGGCTACATAGCTGGAAATTTGCTTTCTTTCACATAAATCAATAAAAGAAAATGTGGAAGGGGCCCAGCGTTCTCTCCTGATAACACTCAGACTGAGACCGTTTAGGACAATTTTTTTTCACTTTCAAGGTAGTGGTGGTTTGTCTTAGAATTGTAAAATCATAGAACCAGTTCAGTCAGAAAAGATTTCTAAGATCATGGAGACCAATCATTACCTAACTCTACCAAGTCTGGTGATAAGTCATGTCCCTAAGCATCACATCTATGCATTTTTTAAACACCTCCAGGGATGCTGATTCAGCCATCACTGTGGGTAGCCTAACTCAGTGTTTGATAGCCTTGAATAAACTTATTCTAATAACCAAACTAAACCTTTCCTGGCACACCCTGAGTCCATTTCCTCAGATCATGTTGCCCATTACTAGGGAGAAGGGACCAAGACCCACCTCACTACAGCCTCCTTTCAAGTATTTGTAGATAGGAAGAATGCTTCCTCCCAGCCTCATCTCCAAATTAAAATACCACAGTTTTGTCACCTGTTTCTCACAAGATCTGTTCTCCAGACCCTTCACCAACTTCGTTGCTCTTCTCTGGACTCACTCCAGGACCTCAATGTCATTCTTCTAGTGTGCGACTCAAAACTGAACACAGCATTCAAGGTATGACCTCACCAGTGCTGACAATTATCTCCCTGGTATTGCTTGTCCCACTGTCTCTGATACAGGCCAGGATGCCATTGACCTTCTTGGCCACCTGAGCACGCTGCTAGTTAATATTCATCTAGCTGCCAATCAACACTTTCTCTGCTGGGCAGCTTTTCAGCTACTTTCTTTCAAGCTTGTAATGTTTCACATGGTTGTTGTGACCCAGATGAAGGACTCAGCACTTGCCCTTATTAAATCTCATAGAATTGGCCTTGGCCCATCAATCCAGCCTGTCCAAGTCCTTCTATAGAGTCTTCCTATCCTCAAGTAGATGAATGCTTCCTCCCAGTTTAGAGTTATCTGCAAACTTACTGAAGGTGTGCCCAATCCCCTTGTCCAGATCTTTGATAAAGGTGTTAAAGAGATCTGGCCCCAATACCCAACCTTGAGGAGCACCGCTTGTCACAAAGTGTGCAAGTAGATTCGGTGCTGAAAAGGCTCTTGTACTTGGAGGTTAACAAAACCAAGTCTAACAGGAGGCTTTGTACTGTTGGAACAAATGAAGCCACTTTTATTAAAACAAATGAAGCAGTTGAGCTCCTTTGATACATCCATAGCACCCACATCCTGCAGATGTCTCACTTCAGCCAGTTAACCAGACATTTCCCAGAGCATGGTAATTGTTTATGCAATCCACTTTGATATGTTTTATAGCATTTTGTTTAATCCTCCCCAACTCTTCATCCCTAGCAAGAGCTTTATGGTAGCATAAACCGTAATTGTGCAGTAAAGAAAATCACCTTATGTTACAGTCTACAACTGCTTTATCACCCTCATCCTAGCATACATAACCTGCTCTCAAACAGCTAAATATGGTGAGTGAGGATGGGCATCATGCTACTTTAATAGCATGTAAATGCAATGACTTTTTGACAAAGAACTTAACCTCCATCGGGAGACAGAGTCAGAACTCTTTAGCGGATTTTTACATTTCTCAGTCAAGGACAGGAAAGGGAATAAATTGTCATTACAGCTGGCAGACACTTCTGTGCATTAAAAAAGCATTCTTTAAAAGAAGATAAAGAACTTCTCTGATCCCCTTTCTCCTCCCAAAGAAGACATTTTCTTGCAAATCATCAGCATTCTGATAAAAAAACCCAACTGATTTTTTAAATTAGTTAAATTGGGAGGGGTGTGGTGTGTGTGTATTATCCTTTTTACTGTATATTTCTGTAAATATCTGTTATATCTTGTAAATATTTGCTTGTATATTTGCATTGCTGTAAATATAAAGCTTCATTTATTAACTTCCAGTGTGTTTTTTCTGAGTTTTAGCCAGGGTTTAAAGAGGTGGGGGGGGCAGGTCACTGCAAACCCACTACACCTTTCTACTGTGTATATCTGTAAATATCTGTTATACATTGTAAATATCTGCTTGTATATTGTGCAAAGCTGTAAATACAAAGCTTCATTTATTAACTTCCAGATGACCAAGTCCTAGCCTAGGTTATTTCAAAGTGTGGGGGGGGCAGGTAACTCTTGAACCACCACACGTTGACACATCTCACAGACAGTCTGTCTCACCTGTGTAAGTTTCAGACATGCCCTGTATTTTTTCCTCACCAGCCTTTCTTTTCTATGTGCCACTAGCAAGTGAGAATGGCACAGACTAAAGAAATTTCTCTCCTGGCCTTCTGCTAGTTACAGACTGAGTAGTTTTGTTTTTTGTTTTTTTTTTTTTTTAACTCTCCAGGGAACACTGAGCATGAACATCACAGCTGACCTACGACAAAGCAGGAAGAGCCTTTTGGAAAGAGGAAGAAATTATGGGATAAGACACACATTGACAATACTACTACCAGCTGCCTGACACCTACTGAGCATGCTTGTCCCCCTTCCTTTACAGGACAGAGGGTTAGGTGAAGAAGCACATTGTCTACCACAGCCTGTGAGTGCCTGCAACCACTGCTGGTAGCACATGGGTAAATGCACCTCAGACTTTAAGACTAGGAATGCAACCACAGTGGCTAATTAAATTCCAGTACTCCAGTGAATGGAGATGGAATGAAACCACAGCAAAATAAACCCCTTCAAGATTAGGATATAGATTTAGGGGACAAAACAACTTCCTCATCTAATTTCAGTCATAGATGAGGTCAGTACCTTGCAAGTTCATTTGTCTCAAAATCTCCTACCTTGCCATAATATTTTCTGATCTATTCACATATGCTACCACTAATTTTTGTGCCTCACCACACTGACTCTGGGAAAAAGGTATTGGACATGTGAGGGGTGTTCATAGGCATCCAGACATCTTCTCTCATGTCTGCAGGCATCCTCTACATTGTATCTTACAGCTCTCATCACTTCATGTCACATAAAATCCTGCAAGTCACAAGTGCTGTAAACCATTAAATGGAACCCCAACTGCCAATAAATAAACTTCCATGATAAAACTCAACCTCTTTCCTCACTCCCCCTTCTCTAAATCTTTCTGGTTACCACTCACAAAATCTAAGCCTATGAAGAGACTCTCTAGGATTTATGAGTAGCATTTTCATGCAAATTAATCTATGTCATCAGGTTTTGCTTTGTTTAGCTGTCTCCTCCCCCTTCTGAAGAACAGATGAGTTATTTCCTCCTCAGCACTTGGCCACAGAGCTTGATGATATATGGCCTCAGTAATTCTGTTCTTTGTCCTAAGACTGGGATTTTTGTTTTGTTTTGTTTTTTCTCTCTTGCTTATTCTTTTAGCTAGAGAAGTGTTATGTATTACATTTGGATCACTTCATTTTACTGTTGTATGCTATACTAAGTACCACAATGATCCTTAATTGGCAGTAAATAGAGAAAAAGCAGTCATCCTTGGAAAGCAGCTGTTCTATGAATATATAGTATATAACAGTGTGAAGGGTGTGGTAGGAAGGTTTCAGGTCATAGTTAGATTGAATGGAGGACTTTGACATGTTGCACTAATAACAACTCTATCCTAAATTTGAGTGAACATGATGGGAAGGAGCACCAGACAGAAATGAGCCCACTCTGCTTTATGAACTGAACTGTGTTCCGTTTTGTCCTTCAGTGTGTTAATTAGATAAACTTTGTGTGTGAACCATTATGTTGACTATGTAGCATTTCATACTGGATACTTTTGGTATTGTTTTAGACACCACCAAGTAGAATGTAGAATGGAACAATGGGACTTGGATGTTAATATGTTTTGAAATGTTTTGTGTAGGAAGAGTTTGCTCTGGTTTTCCATAGAGGATGCTCTCATTTCATTGTTAACATGATATGAGAGGCCTACCATTTTTCAAAGACAGAAAATAAATGTAATTTACTTGGTAATTTCTTTTTTCTTATCACTAGGCAGAACACACGTTATCTCTAAATTCAATTTATTTGAATAATACTGTTAAGAGAGACAGAGAGGAAGGTATTCACCTTATGTATATGGCTATAAATGGGCTGTGCACTCTTAATTTTCAAATATAGCAGACCTGGAGAGCATTTTTTGAGTGAGCAAAGGCAACCAGGTGGAAATGAATTCATTGTCCAGCAACAAATTAATTTACTTAGGTATGATACATCTTCTTCCTCTTCCCATTATGGTAATTGAATATTCATCACATAACAAGTGCAGTTAATTAGCAGATTACTCATTTACTGGACAAATAATGAACATCTTACTCTGAACAAAGAAGGGGTATAGAAAGCCAGAGGGAGAAGAAAGAAAAGATACATTTTTATAAGGCTATTATTTAAATTAATCTTCTTTTAAATAAGAAGGGGAAAAGGAATTGCCAAAAATTTGCAATTGCCTTTAAAAAAAAATATTGTTTAATGATAGCTGTGCTGTGTCCAGTGATAGTGTAGCTCAGGCTTCATACAGAATAGAGATGTTGCTTGTCCATGTTCCCAGAGAAATCAATTGGTAAGCCTTCCACCATATCAATGGGGTTGGATTTAATTCCTGGTACTTTAAGAAGGATGGAATATTACTACCAGTTTAAAAGCAGCAGTAATTCTTTGTGACACGCCAAAATTGTCAGATTCACATTTTCTTTAGTTTATTATGCTGCTATTTCCTGAAGCTTTTTTCTCTGCTTGCCTGTTAGCATCGTTCTTTTGTCTTTTGTCTAATGTTTAGATTGTAGCAATCTTTCAAAAAGGCAATTTTTTTCTTTTCCATTTGTCTGTAGTGCAGTCCTTGCCCATAATTCAGACTCTTGCATAGTACATTCTCACTATCATTAGCCGAAAAGAAATGTTTTATTGGTATAAACTGGCATGGTTCCATTAAGAGGAATGGAGCCAACCAAATTACCTTGATGGAGAACAAACCTTAATATTGAAGTGATTAATAGTTTGTTTTTTTTTTTTTAACACAGGTACTGCACAGTAACTTTGACTTTCTGATGCATCTTCCAAAAATATTCTAGACTGTTAAATGCAGATAAGGCAAAATGAATCTGATAGAATTCTGCTAATATCAGTGGTCTTATGCTAGGTTTAGTTGCATCCAGTGTTTTTCATCTGGGCCAAGTGTAAATTCTTGGAAATTCAGTGGTGAGAGAAAGCAATTCAGTTCTTCTAGATGTTGATAGAGCTGTGATGGTTGCAGCTATATGGCATGCATTTTTTGGGTGAAATTCTCTCATGTTAGTGGTTTATGATTAAAGTGCAACAGGTTAGCATCTGTCAGAATGTTTCTGATTAGGCTAAATCTCATGTGTTCATGACTGTGCTAAAGCAGAGATGCTGAACTAAAAATCATATACTCAGAGCAAAATCTGGACACATTGAGGGATTGAAGAAGAGAGAAAGGAAGGTGGAGGGAGCACAAAGGGGAAGAGAACAGAAAACAAGGGGGAAAAAAAAGAAAAAAGCAAGGCGGCAAGGATCCAGAACCTTAGGGCAGGGGAAGGAGAAAGGAGGTGACAGCTGCTTTATCTTAAGAAATGCTTATTCCTTATTACACTGACCCAAGAAGTTCTTCTTGTCCAGCAAATTAGGGTGAATTTTACTGAGAAAAAGTTACATCAGCCTCTATACTGATATTTGGCATCATTGAATGGTTGCATATTAGAATCTCATAATTTACTTTGTAAAAATGGATATGGCTTTATTGTTCTGCTAAGCTTTGTACTAAATTTATAGAAAGAAAAGGGAAAGATATTACATCCTTACATTTGTGAACATTTAGTGGCAGTGCAAGAGGATTCTGACAACTGTTCCTGGTCTGATACCACTGCTGCAGCTAGCTGAATTCAATACTTTCTAGATTAAGATATGGCACATAACAAATGCTATGTCTTTTAGAGACCAGTTCCTCTTGTAACTTCTCTTGCTGTAGGCTGGACAAGATCAGCCCACTGTTTATCTTTCTTTCTGTCCCTGGCATGAATTTGTGAAGCTTCTTGTTCCGAGCAACATGCAGAACTGGAGTGGCAGCTGAGAAATGGGACATAACAAAAGAAAACATGAAACAATGCATATCTCATTCTTATGCTAAATGCCTGAGTTTGAAAGTTGTTTTCTTTTCCTCTCTGTTTCCTTCCCCATCTCACGTTGGAGTAGCAGTAAAAAGCGAGAGATAGTTCCCATCTCTAAGGAGAAGGATAAAGAAGAATAAACCATTAATTCCACACAAGGAATGATTTTTTTCCCCCCGTAGTTAATCTTCCACTATATCTCTAATTATTGAACTTCTCTTTACAGATCATAGAGGGAGCTCAGATTAATTAGGTCAGATGTTGCAACCTTTTATATGCGGGTGGATAAGTATCATTCCTGAAATGAATTATCTGCCTCAGCTCAGGTAAGAATTGATCCCTGAAGCTATCATTGACAGATGGTCTGTATTGCAAACTAAGTATAATTATATTTTTTCCACTAAAATCCTAACCCAGAAATAATTTTGTAATTGCGAATGCTCACAATTAATGCTTGTGTCAGAAACAAAATCAGATGAAAGTCATAACCAGAAACAACTGGGTATTTTAAGATGAAACTATGTCTCCACAAGACAATTGAGTCCATTAAAATTAATATTATTCAAAGGTAAATGTCAGTTGTACAAGACAATCTCGAAGTTCTGTCAGGAAATCAGTCTGTATGGCACTGCTCTCTAGCTTAACCACCACAGAAACTTCTAGACTCTTGGTACAAAGCTCTGATTTAAAAAATACTTCCTTTGAAAAAACACCTTAAAAACACAACCCAAATCACTGGTCTTTATCTGAACTCTCTCTGCTACTGTTCTGATCTTTGAAAATACTTAATGAGATAATGGACAATTACATCGAATGGGAGTTTATTGTTTATTGTAAATGGAACAGTAAAATAATTGTTTTATTCCTCAATTGGCTTGAGTATTTTTCTGCAGCTAAAGAAAACACAATCTAAACAATCCATGGATCAGAAAATGTTCAGTTACTTACCTGTTGCATATTTATCTCAGCTGGAAAGAATGGAAATTTACCCTGGCAAGTGACAGAGAATGGGAGGGAAAATAGGCTTTGGAAAGAAATAATATGGCTAGATTTTTGTGCCATGGAAGAAGAGGTCTGATTAGTTTTGCCATTTTATTTAAAATACTTTTAATTCCAAGGGCAGATGTCAGATACAGCATGTCAGAACATGCTTAACCTAACAGTGATACTTTGAAGAACAGGTTGAAAACCATCCTTAGGACATTCCTTGAGATAATAGTGATGAGTTTCATCATGCTAGATCTGTGCTCTCCATCTCCAGCAGGCCTTTTGGCCAGATCAGGACATTAGCAGCTATGTCCTGGCATGCCACATGCTGGAGTTGTAATAGGCAAATTACAAATGGCTTATAGAGGGGAACAGGCAGTCCTGGTGAATGGGTTCATTAGCAATATAAACACCATGTGTATAGCTGACCTTCAGTGAAGAAGTCTCTGGACTGATGAATGCTGCTTAGCTGGCAGAGTGCATCAGAGGATGAACCATTTTGCATTGGCATTGTTTCCAAAAGCAGCTGCTCTGAGTCCCAGCCAGAGACAGGCTAGACAGGCATTTGCTCATTCCTGCCTATATCAGCAGGAGTTCGCCGCTAATTCAGTACTATGATATTAAGTGAGTGAATCTCTCAATGGGACTTGCAAACCCACTACAACCCATGACAGAAATACTCTTTGGACTATTGCTTTACTTTTAATTGTAACCCACTGCTCAGTGTGGCAAGCATCCTGGATCTCTCTGCATCCAGAAAATTTAGGAGACGTATTAACTGGATGCCAGTCTTACTACACATTTTCCACATGCAGTTCCTTAAATCGTTAGTCCTGTGTCAGAAATGAAGCTTCCCATATATATATATATATATGTGTGTGTGTGTGCATGCGTATACATTAAGAATATGGCAAACCAGGTAAGTGGGTATATATGCACTTACCACTCTAACAGTCATGTATTCAACAATCTTAGGAGAATGGGAGTCATCCAAAATATTAAATACATGGGTCTGAGTCCCAGCTGCAGAACAGGAAGTTGAGCCCATCTCACATGGATGAGTGTATGTTTGTTCTTTACAGTACTGTGGGTCTTCCTCAAGATAAGTCAGAAATGTCACTGTAATTAAGAAACTTTTCCAACAAAAAGTACAGCTGCGATCAGGAAATATTTTCAGGAAGTTGTATAACAAATTAAGGCATTCCTGATCATTCCATTAATACTCAGACTCTCACTTTGAGTTTTTGACTGCGATTTAGAATCATAGAATCAGACAATGGTTTAGGTTGGAAAGGACCTCAAAGGTCATCTAGTTCCAAGCCCCTGTCATAGGCAGGGACACCTCTACTGTGTCTTTCTCTGCTCCTTTTCCATGTAGGTTTTGCAAGTATCAGGAACAGGGGCTCAAGGCAGCTGCAGAATGGAAAGGTGGAGTCAGTTCAGGGATAGAAGGGTTAAAATGTAGTGGAGTATTTCTTTCATTGTGATAACTGCTACTGTGAGCAAGTGAATGGAATTAGTGATCTTGCCAGGTGCCTGTCTGAGGTGGAAAGACGCACCAAAGGTGGAACCTGAGGGAGAGATTAAATGATGATGGGGTTACCATGAAAATATATGACTCATATCTCAACTGTTGAAACTTGTGCACGTTGGTTAAACTTTACATGAAATCCTGCCATTTTCTCAAAGCCAGAATGATTGCAGAGTCATTTCAGAGGCTGCTGCACTGGTTAATTGCTATCAGATGTGCTATGAAAACTCTTGCCAGTTCAGCTAGGTGAAAATCTGGAAGTGTAGCACATCCTTTAGATGAAAAAAAAATTCTGGCACATGGTGAAATGTCAGCTCTTGTATTTAGGGCAGAATGCAATATGAGAAACTCAAAGCGAAACATTTGGTACCTCAGAATCCAGTATAAGGACTGTATGGACAGTGTGAAAATATTAGAATCATAGAATGGTTTGGGCAGGAATGGGCTTTAAACATCCAACTTTCCTACTATGGGCAAGGACACTTTCCACTAGATAAAATTGTTCAAAATGCCACTCAGCCTGAGCTTGGACAATTCCAGAGAATGGGCATCCACTTCTCTGTACACCCTGTTTCTGTGTCACTCTACACTCACAGTAAAGAATTTCTTCCTTAATCTAATCTAAATCTATGCACTTTCAATTTGAAACCATTGCCTGTCATCCTACCACTAGACTCCCTGCAAAAGCATCACTTCCCATCTTTCCTATATGCCCCCTGTAAGTACTGGAGGTCTTCTATAAGGTCTCTCTAGAACCTTCTCTTACGGCTGAATGGTTCCAACTCCCTTGAAGGGAAGGTGTTCCTGGATCCTGATCATCTTTGTTGCCTTCCTCTGGACCTGCTTGAGCAAGGCTGAGTCTTATTCCGAAAGGCCTAGAGCTGAACACGTTATTCCAGGTGGGATCTCACCAGAGTGGTGTAGAGGGGGAAAATTCCTTCCCCGCTATTAGCCACACTTCTTTTGATGCAGCTCAGTATCAAACCTTCTGTTCAGCAGCATCTCTTACATATGCTCGGGGAAACTAAACTGTTAGAGTGGGGACCTGACCTGGGAGAGGGGCAACAAAGGAAATAGCACCAGGTATCCTAAGAAAGCTAAAATGTAGAGTGATATGTAAGACTTTAGAGACAGCAGTATCTTCACCATCCAGGAGAAAAACTAACCAAACAATTCAAACAAAGAACTCCTTTCTGTCTAGTATTTCATTTATGTTACTGATGCATGTTACTATCTGAAGCGCTATTAGTGGGACATGGAAAGTTCAAGGGCATTTCCTATGCTAGGGATTGTATTTCCTTTCTAAGCAAACAACTAAGTTAATAAACAGAGATGACTTGCAAAGAAGAGATTGTTTCAAATGCAAGCCACATAGCATAGATGATCAGCCTGTCCTTTATTAATGTTTCTATACTTCATGTATCTGAATCTATTATTTCTGTAATGTTTATTCTCTAATAAAATAAAGTCTAAACCTGTGTGCCCAAGATCTCGGGAGGTCACCATTGTGAATTAATCACTAACCAAGTATAAAAGCTGTACTCCAAGGAAACTGTGATCAGTTCTCATCTGCATGTTAATTGATGATTCATTCAGGAATGTGTTAAAAAGCAATTTTCAGTCAGAGAAAATTAATTAATTCAGTGGAAGTGTTCTAATGATAGATACATGGATGCCCAGGTTTGAAAGGAAAGTATTAAAATTAAAATCTACAGATAGACTGCTACAGAATGAAAAAAAGAGCCTGTTCTGAGCAAAAGCATATGCATTTCTACCATCATCTCAAAAGCTGGTTCAAAGAAGGGGGGGACTTCAGAAAAAGGATGGATGGCTTCTGCAGAACAATTCTTTTGAAGGAATGAATAAACAGAAGAAACCTTTGTGGCAGAGCAGGGCACTGCCCACCGGAGGTTTGAATGAGGTGTGAACTTTGGCAGGGCACACCCAGGCCACTGCCCCACCAGAGGTGTGAATGGGGCAGGAAACGGTCTTCCTCCCTCCCCACCTCTGTCACCGGAGGCTTAGTACAATAGGTGTGAAGTGCCTTCTCCCACCCTCCATGGGCTTGAACAGGGAGGCAACAGATCACCTCAGTATATGGATGATGAACCATCATCTGTTTGTGGATCAAGTTATGGGATAGCTTCAGGGAAAATCTATTGCCCTATATTAAAAAAAAAAAAAAAGAAAAAAGGAATAAAAATGGCCACTTAGGACTATATGCTGTGCAACTCTGGCAGCAACAAGCAGCAAACTATAGGCAGAAGGTGTAAGGAACATGCATAGTCTTAGAACTTCCAGCAACTTATGTTTTCAGAACTTACTGAACAAATCAACTGGAGGTGGATTGTTACGTTTGATAAATATTGATTCATATGCTGATCATATTCCATAAAATTGTCTAGTAACTTTTGGAGCCAATTTACAGTTTTGGACCCTTCAGTACCACATATCAATTGATACCAGCTTAAGATATGCTTTCAATGAGGAAAAAAACCCACCTTTGTTTTAAAACTTCTGGATAATTTCAGTGGTTGACCATTATTTCTACACTATTTTGCAATGGACTTTAGATCAGTTCTGATTAATTTCTAATGTCTTATATGACTTTCTAATTGCTTCTGATACTAAAGTTGTTGAACATAGAAAAGTAACCATGATGACTTTTTAATTCTCTTCTTTAGGTGGCCATAGCTTAGCTAGGGATCACTGTGATAGAGAGTGTAAAGGAATATTTTTAGCCATAAATTTCATTGTCATTTTATCACTCTGTTATTGAGGTCTTTCTGAGCAGAGCAATTGCAATTAGTTATGCACTGGCTACAAACTTTGTCACTTCCCTTATTTTATTTTTTTTTACAGAATTGTTTATGATAAGCTAGGGCAACCAAGGCCCTCACACAGGTGTCTGACAGACCTTCTATGACTCTGAAATTTACTGTGATTTCTGATTTTTCTAGAGCCTGTATACTTTTATCCCTCATAAATACATCAAAGGATATGAAAGACATAAAAATGTTTTGATACCTATGTGTACTAAAGCAACAGGATCACTGCAACCCACAGGATTGTTGATGCCTCCAAAGAAATGTAATGGGATTTGGGGAAATAAGATATCTTGGCTTCCATTTGCAGGAAACACTTTGACTCTTCCCTGGTATATTATGCTTAACTATGCATGGGTTGCAATACCCATTTTATTACTTTAGACAGAATTAAACAATACCTAGCATTTCCTGGTAATTCCTGAATCCCTTTGTAAATGCAAGCACCAACTTTTACCTCTTTTACTCTTCTGCTGCTTTGATCTTGAAGTCATATTGCAACATACAGGTCATTATCTGAAAAAGTCTGCTGGAAAGGTCATTATCTATTCAGCAGTTCAATCATACAACTCACAAGGCAGAGACAGAAGAATAGAGCAGTGCTTGAGACAATAGTGTGACAGGAATGTCTGTAAGAAGCAAGACAGAAATAAGTGTATGTAGATTTTTGCAGCAAGAACCTGAGGAAGGTGGCATGATCTGAGAGGCACTGATGTGTGATGCAAATGTCGAGGTGAAAGACTTGGTGTGAAAATAGAGTTAATGCTAGCTGTGTTGGAAAGATCAAATGCTTACTGCATCCCAAAGAGATTACAGTCCCTTAAATGACTATCAGAGAGCTTCTTTGAGAGTATTAACAATAGTGCTAAACATGCCTGTAGGATAGACGTCCATCTATCTCCATAAAATATTTATAATATAGTTTAACCAACTAGCTCACAGCTATTTCCCACTTTCATTCAAACACTACCAAACAATCAAGTAACTAATGGCTAAGCAAGGAAGAAAATAGGCATGGGTTAAGGGAGAATAAAGTAAAAAAGCAGTAGTAGTCTCAGGGCTTTGAACAGAGGGTGAGACCAATGGTGACAAAAGTGACTCCATGGACAACTAATTGGAATGCCAAACAATTGCCTAACATTAGTATTTTGAATACTCAGCTTGAGAGTTAAAGAGACAATTCAAGTCACTATTTTCAAACCTTCCCGAACCCTCAGGATTATAAACATTTATTCCTTTTTCTTGGAAGAGGAAAGGTGGTTTTTCAGATATTTAAATAAATGAAGCCAAGTACACTCTTTTTTTCAGCAGGCTGATTTCCAGATGAATCTTTGCTTTAGGTTACATCCTAATTTTTATATTTTAATTTCAACAATAAACAGTATTGTAGGGAATCATTAAAATTAAGAGAGGATTAATATCTCTAGTGCCAGGAGGAGTTTATCTGTAAGCGCTGTAAAAATGTTTACTGCACTGAAACTCTATGCTACACCAATAAAAGCACAACTCAGATCAACTCACTTTCATTTGCACTGAAATAAAAGCTACCTTTAGAATAAAAGGGACTTTTCAGTCACTGAGACATAACTGTAGAAGCCGCTTACCATTTGAAAGAAATGCACTGTTCTAAAGTACGTATATTCTTTAGAGACAAAAACCTCGCTGTTAGCTTTCACTGTTGATATATGCAGTTATAGTACCAAATCATATGTTAGCACTAGCACTGTTTTAATCAACTCAAAAGAATGACACAGTCCAATGCACAGTACTAAGGGTGAGTAACTTCCTTCAAGTACATCTTCTCAAACAACCCTAATTAGAAAGTAACAGATTATAAATCTTAATGTAGGCTGAGGGATTACTGTGGGCCCACACCAATAAAGAAGGAGCAGAAAACGCTTAGTGGGCTAGGAAAGTGATAACTGCATGAATCAGTTTCCCCAGTGCTGGATTTTGCAAATCTCGTTTGGAAATGAGAATACAGTTCAAATGGCTCCCTATCTCACAAGATAGCCCTTTACGCAGGGTCTTGATTATTTTTGGCTTTATTTCTTCTCTTCTCCTCTCACCATTCCATAGAAGAGTGTTGCATTCACAACTTGTCAACTCAAGACTGAAGATGCTCACCAATTCATCTGTGATGCCTGCTGGATATCACTTACTGCTGTTTGATACTCAACAAATAGAATATTAATCATTATGTAGCATAGCTCTAAGATCAATCATGCAGGCTGCTGGGGATTAGATGAGAGAAATTGCAGTTTCAGATCATAGTTGTTATCCATCTAGTCTGGTAACCTGTCACTGACCAGATGTTTCAAAGGAAAGAGGGGGAGAGAGACCTTGTGGTACATGCACACTCTAAGGTAGCCAAAATCAGATCAAGAGAACTGAAAATAATCTCTTTTTGAGAAGCTATTAGAAAACATCACCACCAAAACTGAAAGTTTCCGTTTCCTCTTATTGCACAGAATGGAAAAATGGGAGATTTATCTGCTGTAACTTGTCTTCCAATTTTCATCAGCTTGTGAAAAATAAAAGTCATTATTTAAAATTGCTTATTTAAAATTATTTTTTAAAAGTGTTCTATCTCCCTTCAGCCATTAGAGATACTTGAAAAATATTGAAGCTCATTGTAATGATTTAGATCAAATGCAAAAATTGCACTGGTAGCACAATATGATTTAGAGATGGGAAGTTCAAGCTCAGCAGGAGGCGTCTTTCAATTCAAAATGCTCTTTCTTTCAACATCAAAAGAATGAATAAATATTCAATGGATAATTATATTTGTCACCCCAAATATATTGAATTATTGTTTTGTTCAAGAAGCAAAACTAAATATGCAGAATTGCACCAAATGGGTATGAAACTGCCTCTGCTGTTGATCTTACATGCTGATAAAGAAGTATTTTGTTTCAATTTCCTTATGCTCAGGTTGAAGTTATTTTAATAATATCCTGAGATCTGTTAAATGCCTCACACAAAAATACAATTATTATATTTAACACATAGAGATACTACAAATCTTAACTGTATCTAGAATTTACTCTGAAGTGTGAACAAGTGGGTTATAATGAGTCTAAACTGCTTATTAAAATAAGTCTGAGAAAGTTTACATATAATTCATACATTAATTCATACACTTGTTTATTAAAGGTGTAAAGACAGCAATACTATGGCTTTATATTGTGTGGTACTTGTTAATCTGTTTTGTTGCATATAACAATAGTCATAGCCAAAACCAGTCATAGGTCAGGCAGAGTACATATCTCACATGTGAAGTCGTTCAATCTTCATGGTCTCAAAAATAATGTTAAGACTATGAGAGCAGAGGAGAAAAATATTTCTCTTCTCATGTAATATCTGGGTATTCACAATGTGGAGACTCTCAAAGCTAGTAGTGTGAATGCCTTTTGTTAGTTTCTTTGTTTTGTTGAATCATTTGTCCAACTACCACAAAATTTTAGCATTCGTGACATCTTATGGCAAGGAGTTCAGTCACCTCAATAGGTGCTGGAGATAGCAATATGTCCTTTTTTGCTTTTTCTAAACCACATTGCCTGATAGTTGTGTTTGGGACTCTGTTCTTTACTGAGAGACTATAAGGGAATAATTCCATGTTCTGCATACTATTCATGATCTTATATGAGTTCCAGCAAAATCCCCTGTAGGTATCATGTCTTCTCTAGGAGTCCTAGGCTATATTTATCATTGGGAAAATTTTCTATATAGTTGAATTCTGTTTCCTTTATGTATTAAAGTAAAGTCACAGGCTATATATTACACATGATGCACTGGGTTGAGACATTTCATTCCAGGTTCCCTAAGAAGTGTTATGTAAATGCTATCTGCTCTCATAGTGTTGATTTTGTAGACATTTAAAAGTGGTATCAGCCACAGAATGTTGCTTCTGCCTCATCTGCATCATTTCTCATTAAAAAAAGGGTTCCCAAACTGGTGAACAGGAGTCCAATGTATTTTAAGCTTTCTGTTACAGCTATGTGTTTTCCAAAGTGCTTCTCAATTTGATTGTCTATTGACATTATTAATTCTTTTTCAAGTTTCCTAATCCTAAGGTGTCTCTATGTTATTGACATCATAGACTTTCTTGTCTTTCTACAGCCGTCATGGAAGGTATTTCTGTTTCTTAACACGTGGCCACAGCTTTAGCTTTCTGAAGAATACATTCTCAATTGAATAGATTCCTTTATATCCTTCTTCTAAAGCACAGAAGTCTAATTTTAGCTTTCCTCAAGTCTTTACTAATACACATGTGCTTTAACACACTTTGTGCTGATTGTGTGAATTTCTGACTGTGCCTTTTAATTTCTTCTTAAAAGGTTTTTCACTTTTTTTGTAATTTTCTCTTTCAGAAAAATAAAAGTATTGCAGTGCATATTTTGACTTTTGTTACTTTGGTAAGAATGGCAAATGTAAATACACTATAATCATGCACACATTGATAATAAAATTTTGAATCAAGCCCTGCACTTCACTTGTTTCTTTCTTTTCTTGTAAATTTACCTGTGAGAATATAATACTGTTCCATTTCAGGTGTCGAAAAATGTCTTATTCCTGTTGTATCTTAATGAGTCCATGTTAATTTAGCTGTCTGTGTCTTTTTCTGTGCAAGTGAATTCTCCTTTTGTTACTTCCTTTTGTCCTGATATGATTTTCCTTAGCAAGTTTCAACTACTCTCATTCTCCTGGCTGCCAGATTTATTGTAGTGATCTTGTTATCTTACTCTTTTTTTTTTTTTTTTTCCCCTCCTCTCCTTCTCTTTGGGATTCGAACTCATAAAGATTCTTTGTTTCCTAGTAAGACAAAAGACTTATTTTTCTGCTAGACTCCAGGCTTTGGTAGAGTGTCACCTCTCCCAAGAACAGGGACCTTCTCAGCCTGAAACCTTCTCCGCTATATCCCATGTCAGTTAAAAACTCTCTGGCTTCCTGGGAGTAGTTATCTTCTCATCTAATTGGCAAGTGACAATCAAAATGGTTAGGTTCTGAGAAAGTAAAAGACTATAGGTATGCTTTCAGATATTCATTCCTCACCCTCCCCCTAGTTTTTGCAAGGGAGAAGTTCGAAAATAAACAATGCCATGAGCTTCTATTAATATGAAGGCTGGATAAGGTTTAACACAGACAGCTTTTAAAAATTCTGA
Source organism: Psilopogon haemacephalus (assembly GCA_013396835.1). Classification (NCBI taxonomy): domain Eukaryota; kingdom Metazoa; phylum Chordata; class Aves; order Piciformes; family Megalaimidae; genus Psilopogon; species Psilopogon haemacephalus. The sequence continues at coordinate 53,218 of VWZI01003771.1, read as the reverse complement.
ATAAATGAGAAAGTATTTCCTCCGAAGTATAAAACATTCTTGAATAACTACTTTCACTATTTTATTTTCTAATAAAAAAGTCTTAGTACAAGAAAAGAGTAATGTCTCCATCAATACTACCCAATTTTGCTGTCCTTTCAGGCAGTTTAAAAAAAATGACTCACAGGAATGCTGTAATTTGATTATTAACAATCTGTTATGAATTATTAATAATATTTCTTATGATTTTTTTCATTAATATTCACAAATTCAGGAAAATTCCCTGAGATTCTTTGAATGTTCAGCTGACAGGAAGCAATTACACAAAAGATATTTCTAAACATGTAATTAAACAGATTAAACAGTTTAAAGAGTCAGAACTTGGAAAATAGGAACCTGGTCTTAGTACGTGCTCACTAACGTGATAGATACAAAGTTTCCTGGTAGAGGAGGAGGAAAGAGTTGCCTTGCCGCTTGCTGCTGGTGCAAACAGCACAACATGGTGCAAACAGCACAACCCGCTGCAAACGTGTAGCCACCGTGAAAAACCTGTAAATAGACCTTCAGTCCAGTGGAAGGCAGCAGGAAAAGGAGAAAAGAACTCTAAATCACCCGCTTAAATACACTATTTTGAAAGTGAAACTGGCCAATAGGCACTAGCACCCATTGTTTTGGCCAATGTATTCAAAGTCCTGTGCCTAGGTGTCCACTCTGGCACAAGACACCTGACTTGGTGTTGCTAAGTGTGTAGCCCTCAGTACTTTGCTGGGGCCATGTCCTTCATTGTTTGGCTCACATCCATCAACTTCTGGACTTGCAGCAGGAGTTTGAAGAGCAGGATTTATGCCTTACCAGGACACACCGGAAAGGTGAAGTAAATGTGTTATGTTTAGTCAATGTGTGGTTTAGAGAGCCCACTGTCTCTACTGTATAACATGGGTCAATATCAAACAGTATCACAGAAACATTCAGGTTGGAAAAGACCCTCAGGATCACCAAGTCCAACCAATAAGCCTACTCTAAAAGGTGCAACCCAAACCACATCTCCAAGCACCACACCCAAACAACTTTTAAACACATTCAGGGTTAGTGACTCAACCACCTTCCTGGGCAGCCCATTCCAATGCCTGACCACTTACTGTGAAAAAAAATTCCCACCCAGTTGTGGCTTGAGGCCATTCCCTCTTTTTCTGTCACTAATTACCTGAGAAAAGAGACCAGCACCAATCTCTCCACAATGTCCTTTCAGGTAGCTGTAGACAGCAGTGAGGTTTCCTCTCAGCCTAAAGATCCCCAGCTCTTTCAGTTGCTCTTCATAAGACTTATTCTCCAGGCTCTTCACCAGCCTCAATGCCCTCCTCTGCACTCACTCCTGTACAATATACAGCAACTCAGAAAGTATACACTTACAAGGACACTTTGAAAGTCTCACACAAACTGGAACAGAAGTATCTAAATGAATTAACATAGTCCCCCAAAGTGTCACCTTAAAAATCAGGCCATAAGCCTGTTTTACTACGCTCAGCTTACATTCCTCAGCCTTGCATTTCAAAAGGCTTCAGCCCCACATTTCAAAACTGAGGTTTTTTTTCTTATGAGTTGCTGCCTATTCTGGACTACGTCTAGAAAGATTCCCCACATGCCATAGAATAGGTTGGTTTTTGCATTTCCTGCCTTTGAGCTTTTTCTTCAATTAGTATGAAAGTTAAACATAGATAAGAAAGGAAGTTATGGTCTTAAGTGTGAGAGAGGATGGCCTTGGTGGAGGGAGTCCGAAGTATCCCAGACTATTTGCATGGGTGCAGGTTTCCAAATACTTTGATGAGTCATACCTCATGGATATGCAACAAGTAGGAGGAACAATTCTATGAGATAGGCATGACTTTGTAAAATATTGTGTATAAATAAACTCTAAAACTCCACGTCAGGGCATGTGAGACTTTTAGGAACCATCCCCCCATGTGCTTTATTCAGCATTAAACAAATGCAAAATGCTGCTTCTTGTCTAAGAAGTTTTTCAATTTCAGTGTCAAAGTCACTGTGAAAAAGCACTAGTCTCTCCAGTTCAGTGGTGTCTCAGTAGTGGAGTCTCAGTATTTAATTTTTTTTATGCTGTTAAAAACCTTTTCAGAATAGGAAGTGTTGGAGCAGTGTTAGGTCTGTAGTGGAGATCTTTTTATATTTTTTCATCCTACATCTGCAAAAGGAAAGAAAAAAAAAAAGGCAAGACATTTTAAAAAAGTGTAATTTGAAGCTAGTGCACAAGTGAGATGTTTATTTCACTTGTCCCAGCTGTATGTTACCAATGTAGACTTTGGTTTAATTGCAGGCCTTCTATAAAGTAAATCATTATCTATCATTGTCATTCCAAAATGATAAAACATTGAAATAGATGCAACATTCAGCACTATTTAGACAGATCTGAAAACATTTTAAAAGTATATAGTCTGTAGTCTCTAGAGTGCCGAATTTTAAGCATGTGCTAGAATGCTCAAAATTCAGCTCAAAATATATGCCAAATTGCCCATAAAATGTCATAAGCTGGTAGAGGAAAAGAGGATAAGCCTTCTCATTTCCACATTTGTCTGAAATTGGAAATGTTGTAGAGATGTTTAATTATTGTAATTTCATCAGGCTGTCTCTTCAGTCAGTAAAAGGAATAGGGGTGGTGAGCTATCAAATAGCTTCCTTCCAATAGGGCAAAATCCAAAGATTCTCAGCAAGATATGATAAAGGAAAAGTGAATGGTAGTCATTTAAGGCTTGTTGGAATCTTCCAATAAGAGAAGTTGGGACTTTCCCAAAAGTTCAGTGCAGAATGTAATAATGTTAGAGCATTGGATGTAAAAGAACAATAATGATAAAGTTTATATCATTCATTGTTTTGGCAATGTATAAACAATTTTGGTCTCTTGGCTCTTGGGCTTTTTTTCCTTCACCTCTCTGACTCCTCCACACCATGTACTAACCTTTTCCTGAAAGGCCTTGCTGGTTTTCTGTCTGGGAGGAGAGAAGAAGGTGACGTTGTCCCTTTCTGGGCTTTCTCTGTCCAGGGGGGCAGGATTGGATTTCTGTATTATTTCTAAATTGTCAATAATTGTATATAACTGTAAATATGTGTAAATACATTCTGTATCTATGCTTGTAAATTTAGCTTGCTGTAAAATAGATCTTTATCTTACTTCCAAACCTCCTGAGCTAGTCTGGTGATTTAAAATTTGTTTGGGGAGTAATTTCTCAACCCATCACATGGATGTAACATGACACCTGCCATTTTAGAAGAGTCATAAATATATATAACAAAAATATTCTACAATGATCAGGAATGACTGAACTCAAGGCAATCATATTTTGGCACCCTAGGAAAAATGTTAAGTTCCATTGTAGGTAGCTTGTAGTGCAGGTATAACATGCCACAGGATTTTTTTAAGTTAACTGTGTAAACCAAATTTAAAAGTTACCTGACACTCTCTCCCAACTTCTTCTCCTTTCTTCTGATTCAGTAGTATTTTTTTCTGTATTAGAATCTATATTCTGCCCAAATATGCTTTTCCACATCTTTGCTAGATTTACACTTGCTATCCAGTGTGTTAGCAGCTAAAGGGGGACAGTGTGTGCGGGGACACAGTCAAAGAGAGCACAGCTACTCTGTAGCTGAAAAAGATGCAGAGCAGCAGGTCACAGATGTTGTGAGCAATAAGTGGATTCATTTAGTGATCATGGGATTTACATTGAATATGTGTGTCACTCTGGCTTAGCCATTCTGACATATTGCTCTCTACAGCACTTTATTGTTGATTTAAGCAAGTTTTCTCTGTTGCTGGAACTTTGCCTCAAACCATTTTCCCTCTTAAACTCAGAAAAACTCCCCAAACCAAATCTGTTTCCCTGGAGAGGATAATTCTTCATCTAACCCACCTGCAGATTAAAATATAATGCAGATCTGCATAAGATTTTAAAACTGAGGTGTACTAAAAAAAATGTTGCAACAAAGGAGCACCACTGCCACATCTAGATCAACTATGCTTTGAAGACAAGAAGGTCTTACAGCAGAAGAAAGTGCAGGCATAAGAAATATATATCCCTCTTTCCCATGTAAACACAATCACTTTTTTCTAGTCACAAGCAAGCTAATATCCATTATCGCTTGGCAACATAATTTATAGCAACTGTGCTTGGGTGGCAATGTTTATGCTTTGGTCAAGAAGTATATTGAATATCTTCACAGCACATCATAGTTTTCAAATCATGTTGCATAAAAGAAGTTTGTGTTGTAGGATTCTAAGGATGACCTAGTTAAGACTTTCTAAATGTATCTAAAAATGCTTTCCATTGAGTGCAATCTGTTTCATTACAAATAGTGAGCATTCTGTTTCTACAGTACCAATCATGTTAGACTTGACCAGCTTGGAGACAAGAGATGCTTTCTCCATATGAATAATAATTTGCATTATGAGCCTCAAAAATGAGGGATTTTAAAAGCAGAAGTGATTTGTATGCAAGCAGGATGGACATAAAATCTCCCAGTTACAGCAGGGAAATCAGGTCTACCTAACTGCTCTCTATGTTGAGACAGTTTCCCAAGAACCTTCTGCAGAGCAATTTGCAGGAAAAAATGCAGCCTTGTTCCTATTCCACAGGGCAGTGTCTTACTGCATTCCTCCTCCTGGACTCAACCCAATTTTGCCAAGCCCATCTGGTTTCACTAAGATCTTTTAGGTTTTAGAGGGCTCCAGCCACGTTCTTGTAGAATGTGCTTCCAGGACAGAGGATCTCTGCTATCACTTTGGGAAACGGATCTCTAGCTATAAAACCAGCACTGATTACCCTAAGGGTATCTCTACGTTGTAATAAGCTCAGGTCCCCAGTTCACCACCAGGTCCCACCACCCTGGTGAATGAGGTCAGGGAAAATCATGAATCAGATTCACCTGGCCACTGTGCCAAGGCCCATGGAAAATAACAAGGTGATTGGTGACAGCCAACATAGCTTCACCAAGGGGAAATCATGCCTGATCAATCTGGTGGCCTTCCATGACAGTCAAAGCTCTGGTAGATATGGGATGAGAAACTGATGTCATCTAACTGGACTTGTGCAAGTCATTTGACACATTCCCACAGCCATCCTTGTCTCTAAGATGGAGAGACATGGATTTCATCAACGGACCACCTGGTAAACAGGCAACTGGCTATATGGACTGACACAAACGGTTGTGAACAATGGCTCAACATCCAGATGGAGACCAGTGACAAGTAGAGTTCCTCAGGGAACTGTACTGTGTCTAGTGCTGTTTAATATTTTTTTCAGCAAAATGGATAGTGGCATTGAGTGCACCCTCAACAAATTTGCTGACAACACCAAGCTGTGTGGTACAGTGGACCCACTTGAGAGAAGAGATGCTATCCAGAAGGATCTTGACAGGCATGAGAAGTGGGCCAGTGCCAACTGCACGAGGTTCAACAAGTCAAAATACAAGGTCCTGCATCTGGGTCAGGCCAATCCCAGGCACAAATATGGGCTGGGTGCAGAGTGGATTAACAACATCTCTGATGAAAGAGACCTGAGTGTATTGATTGACAAGAAGTTCAAGATGAGTTCATGCATGTGCTCATGCAGCCCAGAAGGCAAATTGTATTCTGGGCTACGTTTAGAGTGTGGCCAGCATGTCAAGAGGGGTAATTCTTCCCTTTTACACTGCTCTTGTGGGAACCCACCTTGAATACTGCACCCACTTCCAGCGTTCCTATCATAAGAAGGACACTGAGCTTTTGGAGTGATCCCAGAGGAGGGCCACAAAGATGATCCAAGAGCTGTAACACCTCTGCTATGAAGATAGGGTGAGGGAACTGGAATTGTTCACCCTGGAGAAGAAAAGACTCCAGGAGGACTTTATAGCTGCCTTCCAATACCTGAAGGGATCCTACAGAAAGGCTGGAGAGGGACCTTCCATTAGGGTGTCTAGCAACAGGACAAGGGAGAAGAGTTTTTAATTGAGGGAGAGTAGGTTTAGACTGGGTCTGAGAAAGAAGTTCTTCAGTATGAAGGTAGTGTGACTCTGGAATAAGTTGCCCAAGAACACTGTGGATGCCTTCTCCCTGAGGTGTCCCTGCCCATGGTAGGGAGATTGGAGTAAATGATTTCTAAGGTCTCTTACAGCCTAAGCCATTCTGTGATAGAATAGCATAGCATAGCATAGCATAGCATAGCATAGAATAGAATAGAATAGAATAGAATAGAATAGAATAAGCCAGGTTAGAAGAGGCCTCCAAGATCATCCAGTCCAGCTATCACCCAACCCTATCCAATGGCACTGAGAGCTCCATCCAATCTTTTCTTAAATACCTCCAGGGATGACAACTCTACCACCTCCCTGGGCGGCCCATTCCAATGGCAAATCACTCTGTGAAGAACTTCCTCCTCCAAGAGAGCGTGATTTGTGATCGATAGTGCTAGTGTTCTAGATATAACTTAAAACTACGGGAAGGACTGATTGCTCACTTCTTCTGCCCTAGCTGGGACTCTGAATTGTGCAAAGGCAAGTCACCAGGAGAACGGAGGTTTGAACTGTTCAGAATATTTGTAAACCAAGAGGTCTTCAGTTTGGGTAGCATGAAAAATAGTGGAAACAACACCAGTAGGCACCTACTGACTGTTCTTTCTTTCATTGTTCTCATTCTCTGAGATATGACCAAGCTTTTAAAAAATAAAGTAGTAGTGTATACATTTTATATACATATATATATTTTTTTTTTCCTTAAAAGCAGGCATACCTCTTACCTTACACATTAAGGGCTCTGCTTCAGATGCACTGAGGGCAACATCACTCTGCACGTCTGGGACAGCAATCAACAGAACTCTTGTTACAAAAGACACTTTCTCCAATGGATTCACATACAAGTTCTCCTCAGCTGTTATATTATCAAGCACTTAACTTGGCACAATTATCTCCTGGTTTGTTTGGGTTTTGCTTTTGTCTTTTCTGACTTTCTGCTTCCTAAAGAGAGAGGTCCCTGCAGAAGAGCTAAAGTAAAACTACTTTTGCTGAGAGTGATGTCATTGTGGTTCTTTGTTTAGGCAAGATATACTCAGGTGCTGCTGGTCACCAGCAGGTGTTCTGAAAGACTCTGCTGTGCTTAATTTATAAGCAAGTTAGTATTTTCTTGATTATACCCATGGTACATTTGGGATAAGTAAAATTGCTTTTCCCAAATAACTTTTTTCACACATACAGATCACAGAAAATTTTAGGTAATCCCCAGGTTACCTGTATGTTGGAAAAATAAAGTACTTGTGATAATGGGAATTAATATTTGAATCTTTGTAGCTCAAATTCCCATTAAATTTGAATTTTTATGATAGGTTATNTGGAGTTTGAAGCCTTCCCTGATTTTCTAAAATGAGATCTACATACTTGGAAAATTATACATATTTCTTTCAATAAAACAAACATATCATAGAATCAGTCAGGATTGGAAGGGACCAGTAGGATCATCTAGTTCCAACCCCCCTGCCATAGGCAAGGACAACTCACACTAGATCAGCCTGTTTAGAGCCTCATGCAGCCTGGCCTTAAACACCTCTAGGGATGAGGCTGGGCAACCTGTTCCTGGTCTCACCACCCTCATGCTGAAGAATTTCTTCCTAACATCCAGTCTGAGTCTACCCATTTCTAGCTTTGTTCCATTCCCCCTAGTCCTATCACTCCCTGACATCCTAAAAAGTCCCTCCACAGCTTTCTTGTAGGCCTCCTTAAGACACTGAAGGGTCACAATAAAGTCACCTCAGAGCCTTCTCCTCTCCAAACTGAACAGCCCCAACTCTTTCAGTCTGTCCTCATAGGAGAGGTGCTCCAGCCCTCTGATCATTCTCATGGCCCTTCTCTGGACACCTTCCAGCACATCTGTATCCCTCTCGTAACAGGGGCTCCAGAACTGGACGCAGTACTTCAGGTGGGGTCTCACTAGTGCAGAGTAGAGGGGGAAGATCACTTCTCTTGCCCTGCTGACCACACTTCTCTTGATGCAGCCCAGGATCTGGGCAAGAACAATATGGACAGGTAGTTGAGATCTGCCTACAGTAGTGAGTGAAATGATTAGTGTTGACAATGTGATTTCCAACTTAGATCAATTTCAGAAGTTTATATTTAGGAGTTGTTCCAGTTTGGTCCCATTTGAGATTGACATGCACCAGGACTGACTGAGTGCTCCTTCCAGCTGACAGAAACCTGGAAGGAATTAATTTCATGCACTCTGAAATCTCTCCAAGACCATTGCACAAGACCTGTAGCAGTCAAAACACATTTCCAAAACACTGAAAATGTTGACAATTTTCCTTAGCTTCAGAAATATGCCTCTAATCTGAATTAAAAGTCATGTAGATAAAAACAAGAACAAACCATTTCCTGCAAGAGATGCCATAAGTTAAAGTCACTTTTTCCTCGATTGCCTTCAAAATAGAATAGAAAATAACACCCCTTTCACTTTTCATCACCCTGCCTTTCCTTAATAGCAGTACATTTTAAAAAAGACAAGTAAAAACATTCTTGATCTAACTACTATGGGTGAGAGGGGAATTCTTACATTTAGTTTTTGGTATGTTTATAATATGTCTGACATCACAGATGGATCAAATAGCGCCCAGACCTGTCTTGATACATAACCCAGATCACATATTAAATGTATGTCTTTTAAGAACCAAAATGGACCAAGTTCCCAGGGAAACAAGTGGTCTCAGAATTACACATGTTGTGGTATTCAATGCAATATCAAAGGAAATTGTTAGACTGCAGTGTCAACTATTCTCTATCCATTGACTTCTATGGAAGCATCAAGAATCGTAGAATCATAGAATCCTAGAATAGTTTGGGTTGGAAAGGACCTCAAAGATCACCCAGTTCCAACCCCCTGCCATAGGCAGGGACACCTCCCACTAGAACTGAAGGGGCCAGGCCCCCTTCAGACACTGTCCTCAAAGTCTTCTCCAGGCTGAAGAGCTCCAATTCTCATAGCCTGTCTCCAGAGGAGAGCTGCTCCAGCCCTCTGATTATCTTTGTGGCCCTCCTCTGAACTTGCTCCTTCTTGGGTTGGGGGCTCCAGAACTGCACACAGTACTCCAGATGGGGTCTGACAAGAGCAGAGTAAAAGGGGAGAATCTCCTCCCTTGCCCTGCTGGCCACATTGCTCTTGATGCAGTCCAGCACACAGTTGCTGTCTGGGCTGCACTCACACTGTTGGCTCATGTTGAGCTTTTTGTCAACCCAAACCCCCAGGTCCTTTTCCTCAGGGCTGCTCTCCAGCCATTCGCCACCCAGCCTGGAGTTGTACTTGCGATTGTGCCGATCCAGGTGCGGGACCTTATATTTGGCCTTGTTGATTTTCATGAGGTTGGCCTGGGCCCACCTCTGCAGCCTGTCCAGGTCCCTCTGGATGGATCCCTGCCCTCTGGCAAGTCGACTGTGCCACACAGCTTGGTGTCATCTGCAAAATTGCTGAGAGTGCACTTGATTCATCTGCCCGTATTGCTTACAAGAATCATAGAATCAGTCAGGGTTGGAAGGGACCACAAGGATCATCTAGTTCCAACCCCTCTACCATGGGCCAAGAATGGTCCGATTCTACTGGACCCACAAGGTTACAGCAGCTGCTACAACATGAAGAGCAACATAGAAGAAAATAAGTATGTCCCAGAACTTCCGTAAGATCTGTATCTCTGTGTGACAAAATTGAGACTCTTTGTGCAGTGTTGATCTCTGGGTAGGTAGGGTATTGCTATGGACATCACATAATATAATGATGTATTATTTACATTATATCTTTCTATGGAATCTCTGTCACAGTCAATGTACAGAATGCATAATGCTCTATTAGCTAACATTTTTTCAGCTTTTTGCTCTTCACTGTTTATTGTTTACTTCTGTAAGTTGTCAACTGCACACTGTTCCTCCTGTGAGTTTTTCTAGACTTTACCACTGATATATATGACTGCTTCAAAAATAACTCCTTTATCATCACAGCCCCTTTGTGAAAGGATTTTTTTTTTTTTTTAATGCACAGAGAACTAAGACATGGGGAGATAAAGGTGAAAAGTGCATGGTAATATAGTGTGGCTAATCTCAGATGTTTCAAACCTGATTATTTGCATCTTAAGGTATGACATAGGAATCTATTAATGCAAACCACACTTCAGTTCCAAATAAAATATGCAGTATTTCTGAAAAGCAGTTACCAAGGAACAGGTGGACACCAAGAAGTCAAGCAAAATGGTTGCCTAAGTCTTTGAGGACACAGAAGCCCTTTGGCTGAACTTTGGTTTCTGTGGCAAGAACTTCCTTTCCTTCCTTGCCTCAACACCCACACTAGGAAGGCAATAGAAGAAAATAATATGGAAGGAAACTATGTCACATTAAACCCAGGCACCTTTCTGGACAATCTGAGTATTCATGACAGTAGAGAGCAGAGCAAATATTATTAATTCCCTGCTCAACAGCCTCAACTCATTATACTTTTTTTGTGTTTTTGTTTGTGGTTTTTATTTTTTCATTGTGATTTGATACCATTCCTTAAAAGAAGAAGGCAAATTTGCAGAATAAATTTCACAGTTTTTAGCAGGCCCGTATCACCTTGGGTATTAAAGAAACATGTCTGGAATGAATGGAAATTGTGGAGGCAATTATCAGAGTTGTTTAATGTTACATCCTGAAACTTTCATTTTAATTTACTCTAATAGGTTTCCATGAAAACATAAGTATAAATTTTGATTGTTCTGGACCTACTTCACTTGAAAAAGCGTGGAAATTGAAAGATGTTTTAAACAGAATTTAAAATAATAGCTGATGTTTCCCTCAGTGTGCAGATGTTGGGGAAAAATGTTTGGATTTGCTTACAGGAACCCTTAATAGTCTACATCCTCTCACTAGTGTACAGCAAGTGGTGCCAATGATGTACATTTAATTTAGCCACAACATTCCAGTTAAGAAAAATGACCTTCAGAGTGGGGAAAAAAAAAAACCAAAACAACATTAAAATATTTTGAAATGGAAAGATTGGGAAAAGACCTTAATTTTCAAACAGTCAAATCTGAGTGTGCTCTGTAATGTTTCTGTGTCTATGACAATAGGAAAATATTTCCTTTTTTTTTTTTTTCCCTATATTCAGTCCAGGAAACTCATACTGAAAGTGGTATCGTAGAGAAACAGGATAATTGGTGTGTGATCACCTGTCACTTCACAGGAACAAGATTACTGAAATTGTAATGGCAGAAGTGCTTGAGACCCAAATCATTTGTGCATCTGATTTCTGACAGCCTCAGAGGCACGCAGATCTCCGTGCTTCCTTTGAAAATCCCAGCCTGCCTCTGTGCATACAAAATATTTTTTCTGTTTTCAGACATGTATCAACACTGTTCATACCCTGTGGGTTTCTGCTGTACTTTACACCATTTCAAGTGATTTCCACCCCCCCACCCCCGAAATCCCACCT
>VWZI01003771.1:807-41720 GCA_013396835.1 Psilopogon haemacephalus | reverse complement strand
AGCTCTAGCACAGAATTCACCCATGAAAGGCTGTTTGGAATCAGCGAAAGGGAAGAGAGCAGTATGCAGATAAGCTCGGCATCCATGCAGCAGCAGGCTAGGGAAGGTCATTTGCTCTGAAGTGCTAGGGACACGAGAAGGCAGCGCTCACAAAGGGCTGCTGCTGCTGATGTCTGCGGGAGGATGACAGTCACTAGGTGGCAGGAGCGCTCCTTCTGCCGCGCCTCCTACCCCTGCTGGTGTGGGCTGTAATTAGGTCAGTGTATGGTAAAGTAGGACTGGGTGATAAATAAAGTAGGTTTTCTCTCGTATTACACACTGCAGCTTAATTTCGCTTCTTTTTAGGTAGTGTTACAAGGTGGATTAAAACTTTCAGAGGGAGGAAAAAAAAAAAAAAAGCCTTTTTGCCGAAGTAGATGAAATTTAAACTCACTGAGGAGTAACGGCAGAAAAGGAGGAGACAAAAAAAAGGAAAGATGACTCCTCTCTTGTGACATTGATATTCTGTTCAGAAGAACGCTGAGGAGGGGGAGGGCTGTGCAGAGATGTGTGTTAAATCTCAAATCCAAACAGGCAAAATGTGCAGTTTTGCCAGCTTTGGTGCAAAGCAATAACATGCAATTTTTCCTTGAGGTATTTTTGCAATTTTGCTATGAAAATGGCAGTTTTAGTCAGCAAAACATGACTGATTTCCCCTTCCAGAGATCAGAGTAATGTATCTCACTATGGAGGTGGTACTGAAGGTCAAAGATGAGATAGCATCTCCTGCACCACTTAATCTCCATCTAACTGGGAGCCACATTACCCCAGAGCTCAGTGTCAGCTCTTGGAGAGAAAGGTACAACTTGTCAGAACAATTATTACAGAATGTGCTTAATCAGATTCACAAAGCTGTTCTTTCTGGGTTAAATCATGTTAAGGACTTGATACTATTTCCAGTGAAGTCAATGCAAGCCTCCCTTTGATTTCAATAAGAACACATTTTGCCCTCAGTGCAGCATTTGATTTCCCGAAAGACATGACAGAGAAAGAGTTTTCAGGAAGAGGAAGACAGAGGACAGGAGGAATCCACTTCACCACTCTAGGCTTTCCACTCCTAAACATGCAAGGAGCAAAATAGGCTTAAAAGAGATGACCTGTCTGAAAGAAACAGATGCAAAAATATAAACAAAAGAAACAGCAATGCAATGTAGATGCTGAAATATCATTAGATGAACATCTAAACCAGTGATCTCTACATACAATACTGCAGAGGTATGCTAAGATCAGGATCTCTCAAAGCTTGGATCAATCCACTCAGTTCTCCAGGTGCTTATCTGCACCTTTTTGGCCTGGGGGCTTAGGTAAGTAACTCCTGTCTAAAACCCATGAGGAAATTAAGATAAGTAGAGTGCTGTATTAAAACTTCAGAGTCTCAATTTGTTCAATTTATTTAAGTGTGGACAACTTACATCGATAGGATCAGATCTTAATGATGTGCTTTTTATTATTTTTTAATAACAGGAAATCCACTATTAAAATAATATCCTAGAGATGGGTAAGCATAGTGGAAGAACAATTTTAGTGGCAACAGATTAAGTATCTATGAAGATTTCTGGGAAATTTCATTTCTGGCCATCTGTAACTGCTAGAAACAGATTTGTTCTGCAGTTTCCTTTGAAGGTTCCTCATTTTCAACCACTTGTGGAATGTCTTCCCCCTAGGGTGTTGTGGTGGTTTAGCAGTTACCTCCCCCCACACACACCTTTTGATATTACCCCGGCTAGGACTCAGAAACAGCTGGAAGTTAATAAATGAAGCTTTATATTTACAGCAGTGCTCAATATACAAGCAGATATTTACAATGTATAACAGATATTTACAGATATATACAGTGAAAAAGTAATACAGAAACACCACACCCCTCCCAGAGATCAAAATCCCTAAAAGGTTTTTTTTTTAACCACCCCCACCACCTTTCCCCCCTTCCCCAATCTTATCTCACCATCTGTTGATGCAACAGATAGGCAGAGGTAGATCAGCCAGGGGGATTAGCAGTAGGAAAGAAGTTAGTGGAATTATTGAGAATTAGCTACAAAAGGTAGGGAAACGGTGCCATGCAAAGAAGCAGCTACAGCCCAGAGATGCCTGAAGCACTCTGACCTATCTATACTTGAGTTACAGCTCTTAAAACAGTTTTTTTTTTTTCTTTCTCAGTAAAGCTGTGAGTGAAGTGGCATCACGTGTTTTCCTCTCTCAGCCTATAGTCTAATTTCTCACTCAAATTCTCCAATTAGTTCAAACCAGCATAGGTTTGAACAAATGAATCAATCTTCATGGACCAAATGAAGATTTGAAGATTTATTCTTTTTTTAATGTGCAGCTGAACAGGTTGGTCATCCCTGGCTGAGCTCTTTGCAAATTCACTTAGAAAGCACTAAACTTCACCTTGGAGTGTAGTAACTGCTTTTACACAGTGTTATTATTTTAAGCCCATTTCTACATAGAGCTTGTGGAAGTAAGCCAATAGCTTAGTGAGGAGAACCTCAGCCCTTTTTCCACTTTTGGTTGCCCAAATCTGAGCAGTTCTCTGAGTTTCCAGGGGAATTCTATAACAACTAAGTTGCTCTGTGTTGCATGCTAGCTAGCCGGGGTGATGGTTCTACTTGTGTTCTCAGAAACAGGATTAAGACTCGAACTGAGTTGAGTACCAAGTATTTGCCCACCAACAAGTAAGCAAATGCAAAGGAGAGAGAGAGAAACAGGAAAAAAGAGAGAAAGGAAGAATAACTCAGGTGCAACAGCTACCACCAACGTTAGAGACATTCAGTGTCCCAAAGGCCAATTCCTTTTCCAGCTTGGTGGGAAAATGTTCCAGCCAAAGTTGGTGGTTTACATTTTATATCTGGCTGCCTTATTGCATAGTGATGTCCTTTGGAGAACCCCTTAGCATATTTCCAGAATGGTCTTGCTTAACCACACTCACTACCTGATGATGGTGCGTATGCTCAGTATCATCACTGGGGGGAGCAGGCGGCAAGGGGGTGTCTCTGGTGGTCTTCAGGGGTCTCTGAGCTCCTCTGTCTCCGAGAGGTTGGTCTGATTTCTTGGAATTAGCTCCATGTTCAGAAAGCAGGAAGCCTCTAATCCCATGGTTAGGTTGGAATTAGAAAACAGGAAGCCTCTCATCTCACTGGTTAGTGTTATCTCCATGGTCATGGTGGTGGTGTCAGTTGGTGGTCTTATGTGCAGTAACTCAAGACAAAAAGAGGAACTACTCTGTAAATGGTGGACACAGGTTCTATAAATCATCTGGCTTCTACAAGAAATGCAGGAAACTCTGCTCTTTGCAGAGGTACATGAAAGCAAACACTTAATGGACTCAGGTTGCCCTTCTTCAGGTTAAGTACATGAGCTGACATTTCCCTTATTTAGTATTTTTCAATGATACCTGGTAATTTGAGAGGAATGGCATTGAACAGTATACTGCATAAAGCCTTGTGTATACAAGTTTGGACTGCATTACCTAAAAGAAACTGCTATGCCTCTCTTTATGTACATTGAACTCCTATATTGGACTTATGGCTAATTTTTTTGTTTATTACAGTTAACAAATTCAAGTAGGATGCCTACTGCATTAGCATACAGATCCTGCTGTCAACTTTGGAGGTTTGAATACGTTTCAAAGAATTGAGAATAAGGAGAAGCCCAACATAGTCCTGGTATCCATAACATCATCCTCTCCTTCTAGATGTGGGTGGGTGTTCTATGGTGGGAATAATAGTTCTCAAAGCACAAATATGCTGTGAACATGTAAGAGTAAATGTGTTAATATTAGACACATCATTCAGACCCTCAAGTGGAGAGAGATATGAAAGAGCAGTGTTAAAATAGTATCCTCCCTCTGTCCTATCTTTATTTCTCATGTAGTTTTTACTATACAAGTATAAAGTATAACTGTCTGTCTCAGAGAAAATCACAGTAAAAACATGAGGCAGACATAAGGGCTTTCTCTAAGAGGCTACTAATTTAGGGTTGGGTTTTTTTGTTTTGGTTTTGGTTCTTTTTTGTGTGTGACTCACCATCATACACCTAGTAACATCACAGTAAAAGATTTTGTCACCTAAAGATTATGTCAGGTATATGAGGTGTTGGTTTCAGTGTCACTACAGTTCTCCATCTCTATCAACGACTGATATTGCCAGTGACTTCATCTTACAGTTGCTGTCTTTGTGTGTTATCTAGAAATATAAAAAAAGCTATTTGGCTAATTTGACTACTTTGGTCAACCCCTATACTTGCTTGAAAATGAGCCATGTTGAAGACAATTCCTTTTAACAGGTCTGGCTTTACCGCTACCTCAAGAAGCATAAGAAAAGGTGAAAGATGGTCACATGACAATAGGTGTGGCTAGTTGATTCTTGCCTATATCTGTTGTCTCTCTAATGACAATATCAAAACAAGAGAATCATCAATATTTCATACTCAGAGATCCTCAGGGTACACATGACCTGACTAGGAATTGAGAGCATCAAGCTTACTAGTTGACAAGTTAGATCCCAAAAGGATTATTTTTCTTACTGCTAAGCTTGAACCTGATGTAGAACAGGGGTTAGATTTCCTTTTTTTTTTTTTTTTCCTTAGTGTTTATTGCTGGTCTTNTTTTTTTTTTTTTTTTTCTTAGTGTTTATTGCTGGTCTTGAAAACATTTTCTTGAATAGTAGGCGTGGTTGGTACTTTTCCAACTTGGAACTGCTTAGCTCATGAGTTCATAAAATAACTGCTACAACTGAGAGGCATTGCAGCAGTACAGGAAAAAGAAAAAAAAGAAAGAAAAAAAGATAAAACCCCTTTGCACACTTATAAACACAATAGTTTCTCTTTCTTATTGAGGTCCAGATGTTGAAAATAAACTACATGGATGAAACCCAATTTTGATTTTAATTCTAACCAAACCAAATGTATTTTACTTCATTCAGCTGAGGAGTATTGTAGAGACTTTCTAATTTATAGTTGTGTTATGTGATGCACACCAAGAGTTTGTTTGCTGTGTTTGAAGCTACACGATCAGTGGCGCAAAATAAGATGCATTTAGCATAATAATCTCAAGTATTTTCCCGTAAGACTAAAATCATTGTGATAAGGGAAGAATTTGTGTATTGTCTATTTGGTGCTCTGCTTCCTTGCGAGAATCAACTCAAAACAGAAATTCTTCATTTTTTAGACAGTGCTATTCACAAAGTCAGTGATGGGACATGTCAGTGCCTCATGCTGTAACTTCTCCTCATCAATATGTCATACCGTTGCCTTATGATCTGTTGTGCACATGTGCCTGCCAGACTTAGAAACATAGAATCATAGAATGGTTTAGCTTGGAAGGGACCTCAAAGATCATCCAGTTCCAACCCCCTGCCATAGGCAGGGACACCTCCCACTAGAACAGGTTGCTCAAGGCCTCATCCAACTTGGCCCTAAACACCTCCAGGCAGGGAGCAGACACAACCTCCCTGGGCAACCCGTTCCAGTGTCTCACCACCCTCACTGTAAAGAACTTCCTCCTAACATCCCATTTAAATCTCCCCTCTGCCAGTTTAAACCCATTATCCCTTGTCCTGTCATTACAAAACCTCATGAATAGTCCCTCCCCAGCCCTCCTGTAGGCTCACTTCAGATACTGGAAGGCTACTATAAGGTCTCCTCAAAGCCTTCTCTTCTCCAGGCTGAAAAGCCCCAACTCTCTCAGCCTGTCCTCATAGCAGAGCTGCTCCAGCCTTCTGATCATCTTCATGGATGTCCTCTGGACTCTCTCCGATATTTCCATGTCCCTTCTTGTGCTGGGGGCTCCAGAACTGCACACAGTACTCCAGGTGGGGTCTGATGAGAGCAGAGTAGAGGGGGAGAATCACCTCCTTTGCCCTGCTGGCCACGCTTCTCTTAAGCAGCCCAGGACACCGTTGGCTGCCTGGGCCGCATGTGCACACTGTTTTTGTCAACCCAGAGCCTCAGGTCCTTTCCCTCAGGGCTGCTCTCCAGCCACTCACTACCCAGCCTGGATTTGTGCTTAGGATTGTGTCGACCCAGGTATTATACATACTGCAAGTAGATATGCAGCACCCTTCCTCCTGTAATATTTTCCAAATCCATGAATGCCTGAATTATCACATGGCCAGTTGCTTATATACTCATCACTTCCCATGTCATTGCTGGATGTGCAGGCTGATGGCAGGATTACTCTGAAAACTACATACAACAAGGACCAGGCACCAGCGTACGTACCAAAGCTGAGCTGCTCTTGACTCAAGATGTCTATTTCTATCCTAGAGAAAGCCTTCACTGCACAAACATTTTGGGATGGCATGTTCTGACTGTCACATCAGTTTAAGCAGATGTATTAGTTTTCATTTGTAGAACAAATGGACTTTTCTTATAAAAGATACAGTTACTTGGTTTCAAAATCAATTTTATTGTGTGCTGAACAGGTGAATATCCGTCCACTCATTCATTAACTTCTGCATAAGAATGAGATTGTTTGTTCAGCAGACATATCAAACTGTGGTGAACACATTGCTGCAGTTTTAGTGAAGAATTTAACTGGCATCCAGTGACAATAAAATAACAGAGGGTACTGCAGGTCAAACTTCAGCTCCATTGGCAGAGCTCAGTGGGGAAGCTTCCACAGTACCTGCTGCACTATTCTTGCCTCTACTTAGTACTAGCAGTATCTTTCTGATGAACACTAGGCTTTTTATCTTGATAATAATTAAAAAGTGCATGGAGTTCTATGCGCTATGATGGTGTAATATATGATTTGCATAATAATGTGTGCATAGCCTCAAAATACCCCCTTGAAAAGCAAGGAGCTGAGTTGTCCTTTTCAATGATGAAGTCTCATGCCACACTCTGTACCTCACACTCATTGTGAGTCTCCCACAGAATCAGTTGGTTAGAAATGTAGAGGATAATTGGCTTGGCAAGAACAAGGACACAAGAAGGGAGGCATTGTATGCTGTTTAAACAAATATTACTGTTAATTGTGTCAGTAAAATTATCTATTTAGTCTACAGTGAATCACTTGAACACAGAGTAGCACAAATTCAAAGCACATGTCTCTACAGGTAAACTAATGGTTCCTAAAGGGTCAGAGTTGAGGAAAAGCCATCAGAAATGGCAGAGTAATCAGGGTAATTCTGATTTGAATTTGGTTAATGACCAAGCATGCCTAGGTAGTGCACAAGTTCATCCTCCTGTCTAGGAAATGGTCTGATAATAAGCATTGCAAGTGGCATGCCAAAATCAGACCTGGAGGCATCCTGACTGTTCTAGGAAACAGCCCAAAGCCATAGCTGTGACAACAGGGCTGAGCTCACATTAAAAAGCCTTTGCAAAAGGCAGGATATGTGTGCTGGCCTGTGCTCTGCAAGCTTGGAGCAGAGTGTGCCCACCTGCAACATACTGCACAGAGGCAGACTAGTAGAGGAGAAATCTGTGCTAGTCAATTAAATGTTCATCGGACCACTATCTCATCCACCGAGACCAGCTGGCAACCCATTAAGTTGCAACCCATGCCCATGCTATTAAATTCCCTTGCAGCTCTGGGCAGCATGCCTCCAAGTTAGAGTGCCTTTTGGGAATGGTCTCTGGCCCATGCTTACTGCTAAATGTGCCCATGAGTATTTTTAGGTGACTTAGTTTACACAGGCCAAAACAGCCTTGGGCTGTTCTCACGCTCTCAGGCAATTCCAGGATCCTCCAGCACTTTTAATTTGCTTGTGCACAAGCAGTCAGGATGTCTACCTTACCCTTTGCATGATGCACTCTTACAGGATCACCACCATTTTTACAGGGAGAGCAGAAGCAGGTTTTCGACACTGATGTCATGGGTTTGCCTAATCTAAGAACTAATTTATTCTTCAAACTTTATCTGTATCTATAAATAGAAGCCTTTAGCTAATGCCACTCTCATACTCTTCCTACGTGTATACTGGCAGGCTGACAGTCAACTTAATTATCAAGATCTCACCTTAATCTTTGACAACATCCTTAGTAAGATGTATTGCCCTGTGTGAAGAATAATAACGCCCTTAGGACACTGATGGTGATGAAAAAGTCACATTCTGATGCTTGATACCTTCTGAAAATAGTTCTTTCCAATCAGCACTACACAAAAAATAGACAAGGAGTGCCCAAAGAGTAGTTAGCTGCAGAACCTTTTGAGAAAACAGTGTTTGTAAAATAACTTCGGCAAAATAAGGAACAGGAGGCAGTCATTTTTCATTTGGCATTATTTGATATCACTGTTAATTAATATTCTTTTGTCACATTTCACATGTTTAACAAGAAACAAACTAAATTCTTATTTAGTCGTGGTATGATAAATTTGACTGAAAAACCCAAACTCAAATTTATTTCAAAGCTGACCAATTAAACTTCTCACCTGTCAAGCTGTCTGAGTAAGATATCCTCTACTATTTTAAATACAGTTAATCTTTTATATTAGTATGCCTGGACACAAATTTAAATGCTGAATCTCCATAGAACAATGCTTATATTATATCAAATGGTAACTGAGAGGAGTTTTTAAGTGTAAAAAGGAAATACAAGAACAAAAATAATTTAGATTATTTGGTCACAAATTAAGTTTGTTTAAATCAACCTTTCAAGCTGCAAAAAAATGTATAAGAACAAATGTAGAAGAAAAATATTAATACTTATGAAAGGCAGACCTGGAAGGAAGTTTTATATGAAAAGAACTCTCATTTTCAATTTCATAATTAGCCATTTCCCACCAAAAAGTGTTACATACCCACCATACAGAGAATTTCTTACTATCTTCATAACTGAAATTGCATCCTGATTTGGCATCCTCAGTGGACTCACCAAAACTTTTGAATCAAATTTAATCTCTTTGTTTTGCCTCTAAGCCAATCATATTTCCCTTCTCCTTGACCAGACAGGGTTATTTACAGTCTGTAGAGAATCACAGAGATTTTGTGAATTGTGTGAAGGGTTTCTGACATTTTTTCCAGAAAGCTTTAATAACTGCTTGTAAGTGAGTCTGTCTGTAAGTTCACAAAAATATCAGTTATCTAAATGAAGTGCTTATCTAGCTTCTCATTGTCTAAATATAATAAAATTATATGAACAGTCTGTTTTTTCTTTTTTTTTTTCTTTTTTTTCTTTCTGACTAAAAACATATTATTTAATGACACAGTAGTTTAGGAAAAGTTATTTAT
This sequence comes from Psilopogon haemacephalus, assembly GCA_013396835.1. Lineage (NCBI taxonomy): Eukaryota > Metazoa > Chordata > Aves > Piciformes > Megalaimidae > Psilopogon > Psilopogon haemacephalus. Next base: position 32,508 of record VWZI01003771.1, on the reverse strand, counting down.
TGAAACAATATTTGAAGGTGTGCTTCCAGGAATTGGGTCCAGAGAAGGGTGATGAAGCTGTTGAGGGGCCTGGAGCACAGCCCTATAAGGAGAGCCTGAAGGAGCTGGGGTTGTTTAGCCTGGAGAAGAGGAGGCTCAGAGGTGATCACATTGCTGTCTACAACTACCTAAAGGGAGGTTGTAACCAGGTGGGGTTGGTCTCTTCTCCCAGGCAAACAGCAACAGAGCAACGGGACACAGTCTCAAGTTGTGTCAGGGGTGGTATAGGCTGGATATTAGGAGTAAGTTCTTCATGGAGAGAGTGATTTGCCATTGGAATTGTTTGCCCACCAGGTGAGCAGGAGGTAGTGGAGTCACCGTCCCTGGGGGTGTACAAGAAAAGACTGGATAAGGCATTTAGTGCCACGGTCTAACAGATTGGATGAGGCTGGGATATAGGTTGGATAAGGTTGGATAATCTTGGAGGTCTCTTCCAATTTGTCTGATTCTATGATTCTATGAAAGAATGTTCACTGTCTATTGCCAAGGAAACACCCTACATCTTCATCACATCCAGTTCTGTCTGAATAGCAATGATAATCCTTTGATTCTATTTCAGTTATGTCATTATTCCAAAGCTTAATATTTCATTTATTATTTTTGCCTCATTTTGGGAATCTAATTGTGTGCATCTTATTTGTCCAGAATAAAGAATAAAGCAAATATCTTATGGATTAATCAATATTGGGGTATCAGTTTTAGAAAGTAAGCCAAACCTATATTAGCTTGACCAGTTAAGTTGTGTACTTGGTCAGTCAAAAGCAGGGATGGCCATTGGACAGTGATTGGAACTACAGCCTGGCAACATTTTGCTTTCTGCTGCATCCCTTAGACTTAGCACTTGTTAAGTTGCAACCAGAAGACTGGTTTCCAGTTTTGGGTGCCCTGGCACAGGAAGAAAATCAGTAAGACATCTTGAGATGGGTGGGGCTGGAGCACTCTGATGGTGAGGGGAGGCTAAGGGATCAGAGCTTGTTCAGCCTGCAGCAGATTCTGCAGCAGATCCTGCAGCATCAGGGCAGTGGAACAGGTTGTGCAGTCTTCCCCCTCAAGAGTGTTTGAAACCTGACTGGATAAAGCTCTGAGTTATCTAATCAGCAGCTCTTGCATTCAGGAAAAGGTTGGAACAGAGGAAAATGGATTTACATACATTTGTCTGCCAAAAATTGACCACAAGAGCTGATTAATTTCATAACTATCAGTTGACTCTTTACTAAGAGCTTTGCACAATATACTGCAGTAGGGACCACTGTTCGTAACAGATACTGCCCTCTGTACTAAAGCAATGTTACCACAGGCAAAATAGTATGAATTTATACTGTGATGTCTTGATGAGACATATGCTGCAAACAAAAAAAATATAATTTTTGCCTTGATGTAGTTGACTACCTTTGATACTACAATTAATTAATTTGGGCTGGGACAGCTGCTTTCTGATTAAAAACAAATCTTTGCTTTGCCAGACCTCAGATTTCATATTATTATAAGCTTCCTTCTTGCGCAAATAAACATAGCTAGTGTTTTGACCAAGAGGTAGAGAGACATTTCTTTTTTTTTCCTAGTTTCCTAAATGCATGAGCTAAAAGGTTTTCATTGTGCAGTGAGCTATTTCAGCAGTGACCATGACATGCCTCATTCAGCAATGTCATGCCTCCAAAGCATGAGTGATCCAAGCAACAGCCAAAGAGATTACACACCTGGGTTTTGGGACCACTCTGCATCTTCCCATCCAGTAGTGCTCTCTCTCTTCTCACAAAGCAGCAGCTGCCAAAGAAGCTGGTTTCTGCATTTCCCACAGGGAGTTCTGTTGGGAGGAAGGCAATACTTTGCAGTTTCTGCAGCATCTGCTTATGCAAAAGTTGTTCTCATTTGCCTCTTGAAGTAAAAAAAAAAAGAAAAAAAAAAGAAAAAAATAAATAGGGGTGTATTCATCTGGCAGCCATGACTAGATTCTTACTTTTTGTTTGTGGAAAGATCTTGTACCAATGAAGTAAAAATATTTGCAAAAAAATCGTATCAGCTAATACAGGCTTTTGCTTTCTTTCTCAGTCCCTCTTCCTCATGCTAAGTCAGTTAATAGATTCATAAATAATTCTGGTCTTGAAGGCAGAACAGTTAGTGAGAAGAGGTAAGCCCCATCATCACAAGCAAATGCACATGCCTGTCTTTTAGAAACAGACAAATTACACCTACACATCTTGCATAGCTGTGCTGTGCAGAAACCTCCTCAAACTCATTCAAACTGCACACAACTTAAAGAAAAAAAAAATTAAGGTCAGTAAAGACAGAGAATGAGAGTCAAAGTATAAAACAACAACCAGATCTTGATATTTCTTCTATGAGAGTGACTTTTCTCTCTTTTCTATAGTTTTAAGATATTGGATGCCCCTGGCACATGACCTTTATCAGGTACACTATGAATCCTTTTTGACTTTGTCTTTTATTTAAAGGTAGATGTCATTGATTTTATTGACTACTCTGCTTCACAGATAGTGCAGATGTTCTGAAGAAACTTAGCACAAGTGGTAAAGTCCTTTAAATTTTACTTTCTTTTCTAACTACTGCCTTGTCTAATTCAGAAATAATTAAGCATTCATGTAAAGGCATTTCACAAAGCAAGTGCAAATATAGTCATAAATATACATAGAGGATTTTTTTTTTGCTCTTGGAAGAAAACAATCTTACACTGATGAATTTAATTTATTCATAATAATCATCAGAAATTTGCATATCATGAGAAAAAAATTCTTAAGTGCAACACATTGCAAGAATTGCACTATTTTTAAAATTAAATTGTCAGAGCTTTTAAACAAAGGAATTTTTGAAGAGTGACTAAGAAGTATTTACTAAAAAAAAATGCTTTTTGTGAAAATCAGGAACATGTGTACACAGATATATGCTCACTTTCTGAGAAGAAAAGGCTTTGTTAGCTGGGAATACTTGTTTATCATGGATCAAATGATTATGTTGTCTTTCAGTGTGAAGATCCCATATTCTTTTCAACAGTCCAAGTTTCAGTTTCATGTGCTAAAGTTTCTTCTTTACAGTGAAAGAAAATGTAGTTTCAGAAAATGGCTGAAAAGCTGTGAGAGAAGTTTGGAACCATATGGCACATAAAATGATTCCAAGGTCAATGTTAATTTTCTCCCTGAATGACACTTAGTATTAGGTTTGTTCCAAGAAGAGCCATGGAAAAGCTGCGTTCTGAAACAGGAGGTGCAAAAGCAGTTGAAGAAATTTGTGTGTTTATTCTTACAGGTGTATGTGTGCTGCAGGTCATAGTTTGCTTTGCCATCATTCAGAACCACACATTTCTTTCACTGGATTTTCAAAGAATATTTAGAGGCCACTGGCAGCTTCCTCCTAGCTGCATTCTTCAATTAAGTTATGTCCATGTGTGTCTTATACTTCTTCCGATCTCAGTGGGTTGTGTCTAAGGTAAGATGTGCTTTGAAAGAAGATGACTGGAAGGGTGGTTGTAGGGCAAGAACTTTGGCATTACATTTTAGATATAGCATGCATGTGCTAAGTTTGACTTAAACCAAAATGGGATGAAAAATAATAGCTTTAAACTGAAAGAGGATATATTTAAATAAGACTTAAGGAAGAAATTCTTCACTGTGAGGGTGGTGAGACACTCAAACAGGTTGCCCAAAGAGGTTGTGGTTGCTTCCTTTCTTGTAAGTGTTTAAGGCAAGGCTGGATGAGGCTTCAAGACAACTGCTCTAGTGGCAGTTGTCCCTGCTCATGGAAAAGGCATTGAAACTAGATACTCATTATTGTCCCTTCCATCCAAACACTTATATGATTCTATAACTAAAGATAAAATAAAAAAAAGAGGTCCTTCCCTAAAGATTTTATAGTCCAAATATAGGATACAAGTGGAAAAAAAAAAGAACTAACTAAAAACAAAACCCACAACAAAAAAAAAAAACCAAAAAAAAACAAAATAACAAAACTAATATCATAGATTCATAGAATCACCCAGGTTGGAAGGAACATCTAAAAGTCACCTAGTCCAACCCCACCTTGCAGTGAGCAGGAAGATCCTCAACTAGATCAGGTCCCTCAGAGTCTTGTCAGACCTCACTTTGAACATCACCAGAGATAGGGCCTCAACCAACCTACCTGGGTAACTTGTTCCAGCACTCAACCACCCTTGTATTAAAGAACCTGTTCCTAACATCCAATCTAAATCTGCTCTTCTCTAATTTGAAGTCATTGCTCCTCATCCTGTCACTGCAGGCATTCATAAACAGTCTCTCTCCAGCCTTCTTGTAGGCCCTATTAAAATACTGGAAGGTGACAATTAGGTCCCCCTGGAGCCTCCTCTTCTCCAGGCTGTACAACCCCAGCTCCCTCAGCCTGTCTTCGTAGCAGAGGTGCTCCAATCCCCTGATCAGTTTTGTGGCCCTCTTCTAGACCTGTTCTATCAGGTCCATGTCCTACCTATATTGAGGGCTCCAGACCTGGATGCACTACTCCAGGTGAGGACTCACCAGATCAGAGTAAAATGGCAGAATCACTTCTGTGGATCTGCTGGCAATGCATCTTTTGATGCAGGTCAGGATGCAATTTGCCTTCTGGGCTTGTAGTGAGCAAGCTCACACTCTGCACATGTCCAGCTTCTTGTCCATCAACACACCCAAGTCCTTTTCCATAGGGCTGCTTTCTATCACCTCATTGGCTAGTCTGTAGTGATAGGGAGGATTGTTCCAGCCCAAGTGCAGGACCCTACATTTGGTCTTGTTGAACCTCATGAGGTTACAGCACTTTAAATTCCTTCTTTAGCATAGCTGTATATTTCAATTAGAAAGAAGAATTATGATACTGACATTGCTTACTCACATCTAGGAAAAAGGAGTTACTGTCAAAACTTTTCTGTCTTCTGTAAAGTACTTCGTTGTAAATTGGACTACTATGAGGTTAGGTGACACATGAAGTAGAATTAAGAAGTTAGAGAGAAAATAATCTAAGTCATAGGTACAGAGGTGATGAAATAATTGAGAGGAAAAGGGAAAAGAATTGGAAGGTGAGGAGACAACACATGGAGAAATGGGAATGAAATACCCTTTGTGGCTCATGCTCACTGGGCTATGTTGTTCTTTCCTCATGTTTATTCAGAATCATTTCCAGAGCAGGATTTGCCATGTTCTCAAGTATATGAGAACTCCGCTTCTAAAACTTGTTATCTTGCTCTATTAGCATGCCTTCATGAATCCAACGGTTATATTTGGGCCACAGTGACAAAGGAGTACATTGCAATAAAACAAGTACTAAGAATACTACTACTACTACTATCAACAACAACAATAATGACCATAATCAGAGTATATCCTTATTTCCGGCTGTAGTAGAGATTTGAGGTGACACACTTGTTTCCAAGGCCTATTGTATTCTACTAAGGTATTCTGCCTGCAGCACATTCAGCCAATAGTGAAAAACTGCATGTTGGAAAGCAAACACAATGCTTGTCATTGTTGGTAGAAGACACAGCTGTAGCTTCCCGCTTATTAGGCTGAAAATGTATCCTGCACTGTATTGCTTTGGGCTTTGTCAGCATACACAGTGTGTATTTTTGATACAACGCAGGCTGATCTAACCAGGCACAATGTGACCCATGTAGCAAATGGCACTAAAAAGAGCTGCGCTTCTATAATAGATAAAAACAGACAATTCCTTTGACAACAGCATTTACAGATGCCCTTTCATATTAAAGATAACTATTCTTATTCATAAGTACTTGACACTGCATCCATGTTGAATTTCTCCTTGTTTGTTCATTCAGAAACCAGAAACATCACCAAGATGAAGTTTTGGAGACATTTGCAGGCTTTGCAGAACACTACATATAGACAATACTCTGCCTGTTGGGACCTATTGAAACATCATGGCAGTTTTCAGAAGAGCAGCTATACTGTATGCATTTTGTTTTCAGTAAGAGCAACATATTGTAGACATGTGCAATGATTAAAACCATAAATTGCTTTCTGTATATTTGAAAAAAAAATATTTATGTAGGTTTTTTTTTTGTGAGAAGAGAAAGAATTTCCTGACGTAGTCAATACAGTTCTCTGGCATCTGCTGTTCTAGTTACAGATCTGGCACTACAAAATGCAGTGCTGAACTGTGCTTATTGGAGTACTGCCACCAGTCCAGTCACACTCAGCATTTCTCCTCTTTCAAAGGATGACCATGCTACTGGAAATGAGAAGGGCTTCCTCTCCTACCCATTTCCAGATTGTTGGGAAAAATACTTTGTAGTGGCTCAGAGAGAAATGAGTAATATCCTTAACAAGACCTCATATAAAGATGGTTACTTCTAGATTTGCTTAGTCACAGTCAAAACTGTCAGTGCCTGCAAGAGTCAACAAAACCAGGGAACTAAAGTCTCCATGAGCTGTGTAGCTGCTGCTATCAGACAGAGCCAATTGCTGAAGGAATGCTTATTATGCACATTAAACATAATAGGAGGAAGCAAGAGAAAAAAAGAGTGGGGGGGCAAAAGGCCGTTGATTCATGCACTGTGTCAGCTTTGAGGAGTTTGCTGCTGATGCTACGCACGCAGCTAAGATACATCCTGCCCAGTTCTCCTGTGAGCCAGCCAATTTCCTGCTCAGCATACATGCTGTATTGCACAGACATCATCCAGGGCCACTTAAATTAAGGACAATTTTATTAATCTGATAAATTATACTGGAAACAGAAGTTAGAAACAATTATTTTTTACTCTTGTCCAGGAGAAGCTTTTGACCTTCTGTCTTGCAAATCAGGAAGACTGAATTTTAGCAGTCTCAGGAGCCTGATTCTTTAAGGAAAGTTTGCTCTATTATGTGGAAAATGTCAAAAGGCAGTCCCTGATTTTAACATCAGTCATGGCTGACTTATATTTTCATTTTATGGAAATTTATCATCCATACAAGTGTGCTCAGTAGCTCAATACAGATCATACAAAGCCAGTTTGTGGACACCTCTTTCTTAACTCAGATTTACAATAACCAAGCAGTGAGTTATAAACCTTTCACTATAAACCTCACTGCTTCTTTCTACATTTCTTGCCACTAGTTCTGGTGCCATGGTGTAAGCCTTCTTCCACAGTTCTTCAAATACTGCAGATGTAACCTGATATTTAACATACATCAAGATCAATATATCTGCTGTTTTTGTCAGTCTAGTTATTTGCAACTGCTTTTTACTGATATTAGAAAGAGAAATATTATTCATGGTAAAATCACAATATGAAAATATTCCTGTAAATAACTGTTGAGAGGAAAATGCTGTGTTTGACAAGGATTTGGGTCTTGAATACTGTGTAATTAAATAGCTTCTTGAAACAGTCACAGCAGCTTTAGTCAGGGAGGCAAAGTTTAATATTGACCCCCTTAAAGGGGGTCACACCATGCTAGGGGAAACACCATTATTTTGGACAGAACATGGGCTGCTGCCATACATATTACCCTTGAGAACATAGTTGTGCATTAACTGTATGATAAAACCACAAAACATGCAAAGGTCATATTTAATGGACTGAAAAAAGTGAAAACAACAACCAAGGAATGTAAATTACTGGGCCTAGAGAAACAGGATTAAAAGCCACTGTTGCCTATACACAGCCTTGCAGTGCCTTGCAGAAGCACTTCATGTTAGGACCTGAGTAATGTTTACTTCTCCTGATCTTAGCCAGCACTATAGGAAAGGAGTAAGTGGTGGAGAACATATATGGAAATGAAATATTCATGCACAGAAAATAGTTGTGTTCCCAAAAGTTTTGTATAGTTTATATTTCTCAACCCTCAGCACTTCCTATGAACCAGAACATTTCTTATTCACTGAAATTCTATTTGAAAAACACAGTGTAATGTTTTGTTGCCCAGTAGCAAACCACATTACTGTACCCACAAAGTTTGGAGTTTGGAAAACAATTCAGAAGCCACTTAGCTGTCATAATTTATGCTATTCCCACTCTGGTAACACAGTCCTTGAGCCTTCTGAGACTTTTTTTTTTTTTTGGCTGTCTTTACAGTTTAAAAGTTTTTGCTGTAGTTTATGCTTCTCAGCTTTAGGTGTTTCTTCATTAGGACTGAAGTTTTAGTAGCATTCTCGCAAAAGCATAAGTGTATACAGCTGTGTCTGGATCAATGATAATCTGCTCAAAAAAAGAATTTATTTGGTAGCCCAGACACAGTAAGATTCCATTTGCTTAAAGTACACTGTCTGGACCTATTTGCTGAATGAGTTCCATCTATCTAAAATATGTAGCCACAGGTAAGGTTTCCAAATGGAAGATGCATGTGCACAAATTTGTGCTGGTTTGATGTGAATTGGAATATTTTAATAAGAGAAATTAGGTTATAGGCTGAGAAACAAAAACATTGGTGATGTCTCCTTCACTCATGTTTCCTGACTAATACAAAAAGTAAGAACCCAAACATAGATAAGACAGCTGCTTGGGTCACTGGCTGCTGATCTCTCTCTTCTTGCCTTCTAGCTGGATCTGTGCAAATCAACTGATCAATTCCTGGTTTTAACCACCCTGTCTGATCTCTTTTTACCTGGCACATAAGTCAGATACTGGGATAAGATTGGGTGTTGGGTGGAAGGCGGAAGGGTGGTTGGGAACACCTCTTAGGCATTTTGATCTCTGGGAGGGGTGTGGTGTTTCTGTATTACCTTTTTACTCTATATATCTGTAAATATCTGTAATGTATTGTAAATATCTGCTTGTGTGTTGTGCGAAGCTGTAAATATAACACTTCATTCATTATCTACCAGCTGACTGAGCCAAGTCTTGGTGATTTCAAAAGTGGGGGTGGGGGGAGCAGGGAACTCCCTTCTTAACTATCACAACATAGTATGGTTATTTCAGACATGACAAAATCAGCAACCTTAGCAAACCACTGAATAGCTGCAATAAAAATAGGTAGTTTTTTACCTGAAGTTCTCAGCATATGTTTTCTTATGTGACCAACATTTGTGGTTCCGTTAGGTTTTGTTGATGAGGTAAAGTAACTTTCATACACTGAATAGCAAAAAGATGCACAAGTTCTTCAAACAATTCAATTTGTGGCACAGGAGCTGAAGTAAGAAGAAAGAGAGGGCAGTGCTGGGCTTGATTTACTTGAAGAAAGAAATAAAGGAGTAGTAAGAGATGAGCAGATGACATGACCTAGTCCTCTTCTCATTACTACAGAGTTACAACTGAAAAAGTAAAAAAATAAATAAATTAAAAATTATATGCAGCTATGTATGTATACAGACATAACAACAAGACCAGTTGGTCAGCATCTCCTTTATCATCATCAGCTTTAGACTAGCAACTGATTCAGAGCTGTAAGCTATCTTGGGAGCTTCTAGATGAGCAAATTTTCTGACCAACCACCAGCTTGCAGGCAGTCTGATCTTTCTCTTCTAATTTGTGGTGCAAGGTGAACCAAAAGCTTCCCTAAATAAAATAAACTCCTCCTTCTCACCCCTCTTGGTGCTCAACATACTCCCATTTCACAGATTCTGTACATGTCCAGGAGGTCTAAATATGTGGTGCTTATTAAACTGTCATTGCTTTGGCAGATTTTTGTCTTGGCCTTCACATAAGAAGGCAGCACCAACACAACCTCTTGTGATGCTCTTAGAGAAGAATTTGTGTTGCTTTTCTTCCTCACTAGCCTTTGTCCTCAAGACAAGAACATTCATACAGTTATGATGATGTGGTTCACAGTGGTATCTAAAGGACCTCCTGCACTGGGAAGCCTTTCAGTATCTTAAGGGGGCCTACAGGAGGGATGGGGAGGGACTATTTACAAGGTATTGTAATGACAGGATGAGGGATGATGGATTTAAATTGGCAGAGAGGAGATTTAAACGGGATGTTAGGAGGAAGTTTTTTACAGTGAGGTTGGTGAGACACTGACACAGGTTGCCCAGGGAGGTTGTGTCTGCTCCCTTCCTGGATGTGTTCAAGGCCAGATTGGATGAGGCCTTGAGCAAACCTGTTCTAGTGGGTGGTGTCCCTGCCTATGGCGGGGGGTTGGAACTATACAATCTTTGAGGTCACTTCCAACTAAACCATTCTATGATTCTATATATCCTTACATGTGCATATAGATGAAATTCACTTAATTTTCTTTTTTGAGAAGAGTAATTTGTTGTTAGACCAGCAAAGACAGTTTGAGCTGTGAAATGATGTGAATGCAACACTGCTCAGGATATAAAAAGAAAATTGAAATATGTGAGAATCCACCATAATTTTTAGCACGTCATGCCTTTGCACACATACTTCTACAGAAGAAAGTCTGTAGTGCTCAGGCTAGTTTCCCCTCTCAGCTACTTGTCAAAGCACTCATAGTACATAGATGCCAGATTTGACGAAGTTTCACTGGAGATGAAACAGTTATTACAGGTTTCATTGTGAAATAGCTGGCTATGTGTTGGCAGCTGCTGTGGAAATCTGCAACTGCATCAGTAACAGTACAGAATGAGTGTTAGAGAGATTTGGATGCTCATGACTAAGTGCTGGCGAAACTACAGACACTGTAGAAGACACTACTGAATTCCTGCTCTTCAGATGAAGCATTTCCCTGAGAAACACCTTTAGAGAGATCCTCAAGGAGCAAAGTTCAATAAAAAAACTCCGGATTTCTGAGAGCCAGAATCCCAGTATCCTTTTATGTCTTTCAGAAAGCACGGAATTTAAACATTCAATTACTTTCGAAGGGTGTTATGGGTATTATAATTGATTTCGTAATTCTAGGAAAGACTAATTTAGATGGCAATATCGACTTGGCAGTGACAGCTGGTGATACAAATAAGTTGATACAGCAAATAATATTTCTATAGATTTATATATGACAGTAGTTGCATTATAGTGTGTTGGTAGGATAATCTGTAAGTGTAGCCATATGCTAAAGTAGGTAGACATCTGATACTTTGTATGGATCTTATGAAAATGGATCATTAAATCATTCCTAGGTAGTACATGCCATAATACTTACAAGTACAAGCTCTATGGGTGTGTATATTTTCAGAAGGATCTCTGTAATTTAATTTGTCCCTGATAATTCATGCTTCTAGAAAGCCACTGTTCATAAACATGTTAGGAAGGTATGATCTGCATTTCTCTTCCTTGTAATATATGGAGAATATCATTTACTCTAATTACAAATGATACAACTATGTATCCCTTTCTAGGGATAGACTTATTGAGGAAATAGTCTGCTATTCAACATATTTCTTCCAAATGTAGTGTTTAAGTCTTCTAATAAAAAACACATGTTCTGTTATGATGTGTATAGCAATAAAATGTTTATACTGTGGGAGCCATCAACTTGTGTCACACCTGCATAGGCAGAATGCCATTGTCTCAGTGGTTATTATCCTCAAGACTGTTTGTCCTGGGTTTGTCTAGGGAAGGGTTACACTTTTGGTTTGGTTTACAATTTCTTACCTTCACAAATACTTGGGAGGGGTCACAGCCAAATAGGCAGCTAAGCCAGGCACTGTGGTATTTCATACCATATTGATGATTCCTGCTATACAAGAAAAGGGTTGGCTGGGGCAAGTGTGGGTGTCTCGAGCAGGCTGCTGAGGTGTGGCATGGGCTGTAACAGGATTAGGAAGATGGGATGGGACATCACGGTCAGTACCGCATTTTGCATCACTCTCTGTAAATACTATTTCACTAGTATTATTGTTCTCCCTGATAGTTGCTCTTTTTGTGCTGTTCTGTTAAACTCTCCTTACCTCACCCCACGGGGCTTTGCCTCTTCCTCTCAATTCTCAGTTGTATGAGTGGCTGAGTGGGGCTTGAGTGTTTGCCGGGCCTGAGTCATACCATTGTTTCAAGTACTGATTTCATGTCATAAGCAAAAAACCCCACAATCCAATTCACTACAATTTGTTGTGCGGCACTCCAAATCCCTTCTTTCCCACCCTTCCCCTCCCAAATTGGTTTGAATGAGGGTATAAGAACGTGCTAAAAACTGGTTTCCCCACCCCGCAGCAGGCTTGAAGGGGGAACAGCAAAAGTATCCTTTCCACATGTGTATTGACTTGTGTGAAAGCCCACACTGGAATCAGCTGGTAATTGGCTGGATTCTTTGCACCCAGTATATATGGCAAGGGGGAACTTTATCTAGTTAAAAATCACAAATAGAGTGAGGAAAAAAGGGTGGAGTTCCTGCCTTTGGACAGTTAAAGTTTTGCACTGTTCCCACTTTTGCACCATTCTGTGCAGTCCTGCTTTTGCACAGTCATGCCATTCTCCCACCAGTCTGCATGTTCGGCAAGTCCAAGGTCCATTCAAGAAAGAGCTGCCAGCAGCACCTGGACCTGGCTTCTCTTGAACCACACCATATCTCGGCTTCCTGCTCACTACCCTGAGCTGGGCAGCATACCAGCAGTTTGGCTTTTCCCTGTTCTGCTAAATCAGTGCTGCTCCATGATCTTTTGCCTCATGGAAGCTGTATCTGAGACAGTTTGACTTTGGTGGATTTTATTTGCCTTAGACTTTGATGTGTGGATCTGCAAAATGAATATAGCTAGCATTTTCAGAGGCTGCCACAGAGAAATTCAGCAGGGATCATTGCCAAATTCCTACCTGACTTCCATGAGTAAAAATCTCTTCCCTAGGGTCTCTGCTCAGCCTGGTTTATAAGTGGGGTAGAGCTGTCTTATTCATTTCCTGACTTTCCTAAATTACTAAACTTTCCTATATGCATCCTTGTGAAGATTTCCTGACTGAATTAGAACCTGTGAATAAACCTTAACTAGTTCTATATGTAGTTTAGCAGCAGGGTTTTCAGGAAAATAAAAATAATTCTGTTTTTATCATTCTTGCCTCTGCCAATCAATCCCCCATCAAATCACAATTTAAAGCAAAACTTTCACAGGTGGTTTGAAAAGTCTGTTCATGGTCGAGAATGTCCTTTCACCCAGGCAAGTATTAAGAGCTTCGTAATCAAGAGGCACGAGTGCTGAAACCTTGGTAGTATCAATTTGTCATCCAGATATTGCTGTGAAAACTGTGTTCACCTGATTTTGCTTATTTTCTGAGTAGCTGCTTTTCACCTTTCTGACTTGGAGTTTTAAAACATATATGGCTGAATCACAATGCACTAGTGGGTTTATTTTTGTTTGCATTTTGTTAATTTATTTGTTTGGGTTCTTCTATTCAGGTAAGTGACATTTTAACAGTTATTCTGATGTGATTTTCACACCTCTGAACATCACCTGGAAATAAAAATCTTGCCATTTTAAAGCAATGCCTGATGATGACAATTAGATTTTATCGATGCTCTTTATATTAGAATGTTAAATCAACAAGAAATTGTCAACATATAATATCAGCTACTAACTGTAATTATGAATCCAATATCCAAATATTCAAAATAATTTAGAAATTATTCTTTATTTACAATAAACGTCTCCATGGTTTTTGGTACATTCATAGTGATAAAAGAAGATATTTAGTCAAACAGGGCTTCTAATTCATAAATACCAAAAGGAAAACAAAACTCCAAGACAACAAAAACAAAACAAAACCCAACAAGAACAAAATTAAGCAAACCAAAATCAAACTAAACTCCCACCCCTCAAGAAAAACCCCAAACAAAATGATGCTAGCAGAAGGTATCCCTGCCTATGGCAGGGGTTAGGAACTAGATGATCTTTGAGGTCCCTTCCAACCTAAACCATTCTAAAATTGTATGCCCCCCAACATCCAAAAAAAAAAAAAGAAATTAAAAAAAACCAAATTAACAAAAAAAAACAACCAAAACCCAATCCCAAAACAAAACCAGCATAGAGGGAAAGTTAACTTTAGCTGTCATTTTTCTCTAGTATTCACTTTGAATGTAGTTTCATTTTAAGTTTGGGGCACATGTTGGGGTCATTTCTTATTTTATCAAAACAGTTTTCCCATCTTAATTAAAATCAGTGGACTATGCAATTCTGTTAGATTGAAGGAGAGGAGAGTTTTAAATTTACATTTAAATAAAACTGATTTTCTGAACTTCTGATACAGTTGTATTTTTAATATCTTGTGCTTCATATTATATTTATAAGTAGTACCACTGGAATTATAGGGAGTCTCAGCTCACATTTCTGACTTATCCTTTTGTAGAAGCAGTGATTTAGTAGGCATGGCAGACTAAGAAAATTTGTAGAAGGAGGCAATAGTTTTTATTAAGTCTGTTGTTGTAATTGGAAAAAGAGACAATTGGAAGAAGAACTTTAAGAGCATTTTCTGAGTTTTTTTTACAGCTTTTAGATGTGCTCTATTTGAAAATATTATTCATTAGTGTTGAGAATGTATTAATTCTGTTGTGGTGTCTTGAGTGGTAGATTTCCTTCCTCAATATTTTGTGATCACTAGAGTTTGAAACTTAACCTCCTATTTACAAAATTCCAAAGTTTTTAATAACTATAGTGACCAGGAACATGCTGGTGCTTTGGTTTGTTGGTTTATTGTGCTCACTATTAATCTTTAATCTTACCTCTAGACTTCTCTTCATTCCTTTTAGTTTACTAGTCAGGGCATTCAAATATATGCTGTCAGAAACTCTTTATAGTACAAATAAAGTACTGAAGAGCTTCATTTAACACCTGAACTATGTGTATTTAACAGAATTCTCTGCGGTATAAAATGATGCAAGATTGAATTACAACACTACTACACAATAAGATGTGTAGATGTCGTGGTTTTATCACCTACAGAATGAAAACTCTTAAACGAATTGGAGAAAAATAACAGAATTGTATTTTAGATAGAGACATGAAAGAGTTACAAAGCAGATGTGAAAGTTATAGCAACCCCATTAATTTATTCCCACCCATAACTAAATCTATAAATCCCCATGCTCCAAGTCCCCCTCCCCCCATGACTTTGCCATGCCTTAGGCCCCAAAGCAGGCCTACCTGCTTACAGATTTACCTGATAGCCAAACACGGCTGGAGGGGGAGGAAAAGGAGAGTGAACTGCCCTTGATGTGAACTTATGAGGAGATAGCAGAATTATGGGAATGAATAACATTCTCCTCATAGTCCCTGGAGGAGTTTTAACCCTATAATTCCCAACCTGGGACATTCCACACCTTATTCAATCCCATAATTTCTGCTCATCTAACTAGAATTATATTCTATATAGTAAATGGTTCCATGCAAATCATCTTTCTAATACTTTCCTCAATCTGATCTATCTCTCATATCTTGGACACAATTCTTCTTCTCATCAAGTGGGACTTTTCTGATGACATCTGTTACCTGAAAAAGACTTAATAATAACTTGTACATACTTTAAACTCAGACTCTTTCTCAATCAAAATCAAACTTCTCTGTGGAACACACTTGATCTTACCACCCTCCTGCATCACCCAACATACATGTCCTGGACTTCCCCCATTGGGAACAAATAACCACTCCTTGGATAAGTTGCATCCCCACCTAAAGGCAGAAAACACCCATACATTTTTTTCTCCAACAGATCCTTTTCACAAACAGAGAAACTTTTCTCTCATCTGCGTTGTGCTCAGCAGCACTCAACATCAAATAATAGACAGTCCCAGTCCATCTTCACTCAAATCCTTGCAGATTATCTTAAAGTCCCTCTTTGGCACAATCTGGATCAGTCCACATCTGTCTCAAATGGCATGTTTCCACCTCTAGGGCAGTCAAATGGGATAATTAAGTCCAGTCCACTCATTCTTCAAGCCGTTTCTCCATTCTGCTTTCTCATGTATGCAGGAGTGAAGATCCCTTCTTCACAGAAGAGTTCCATCTCTCTGAGTTCCAGTATCTACANTTGTGCTCAGCAGCACTCAACATCAAATAATAGACAGTCCCAGTCCATCTTCACTCAAATCCTTGCAGATTATCTTAAAGTCCCTCTTTGGCACAATCTGGATCAGTCCACATCTGTCTCAAATGGCATGTTTCCACCTCTAGGGCAGTCAAATGGGATAATTAAGTCCAGTCCACTCATTCTTCAAGCCGTTTCTCCATTCTGCTTTCTCATGTATGCAGGAGTGAAGATCCCTTCTTCACAGAAGAGTTCCATCTCTCTGAGTTCCAGTATCTACAAGAGTCCCACGCTCCTTGTCTCTTGTGCCAGGGCATCCACCACCCCTAAGGGTTCTGTCCTGCAATTCCTCTTCTCTAGCTGCACAATCAAAAGTGAACCTGCCACACCACCAGTCTGTGCCCTTATCTTCCTTACCCAATCTAAACAGAGTTGTTTTACAAATTTTATTCAACCATTCCCAGCATCTCCCCATCTACCCATTCAAACAGACATCTAAGGAGGAGGAGGGTCTGGTGGTGGACGGGAACAAGGTGGCTGAATAGGAAAGAAAATCACTCTGGGATCAATGCCATTCACCAGAGCCACTAGCAGGCCAGGAGCATCGATCCCTACCTCCGTCTCACTGGCTGGTGGAGGCATTACCCTCAGGGCACCCCCCTGGCCATAACTATATCTATAAATCCCTGTACTCCAAGTCCTCCCCCACCATGCCTTTGCCATGCCTCAGGCCCCAAAACAGGCCTACCTGCTTACATATTTACCTGAAACCCAAACACAGCTGGAGGGGGAAGAAACGGAGAGCGAACTGCCCTTGACGTGAGCTTATGAGGAGATAGCAGAATTACGGGATTGAATAACATTCTCCTCATAGTCCCTGGAGGAGTTTTAACCCTATAATTCCCAACCTGGGACAGTAGAGATGTGCAAGAAATTCCGCAGTTTAAATTTGCTTCAAATTTAAACAGAAATCACTGGGCGAAACAGCTTCCTTTAATGGTTTTGTATTTAAAAGTTCTTTTCATGTGGAAACCTGAAGAGGATTCCTCATATTTATTTTTAACACACAGAATCACACAGAAATATTCAGGTTGGAAAAGACCCTCAGCATCACCAAATCCAGCCTACTCTGCAAGGTTCACCCTAAACCATATTCCCAAGCACCACATCCAAATGACTTTTAAACATACTGAGGGTTGGTGACTCAACCACTTCCCTGGGCAGACCATTTGTTGTGGTAGACCTGAAGGGTCAAAATAGGCCTATATATGTGCTGGCTTCCACAGACATGTTTTTTCTGCCTTCCTTCTCTTTAGGAAGAAGGAACAACAGGAAAAAGACAACAGACCTGGAGCCATGGAGTCTGAGCACTCTGGCTTACCCAACTTATTTTTCTTCTGGTTGTACCCATGGTAAACAAGGTTCATGCGCTTGCTTTATGCTAAGAGTGTGCTAGGCTTATGGTCTCTCCCTATATGGTCATAGCAAACCTGTGGCTTCACTCAAATATGGTAAGCTTGGCTTACTGCCATGCTAATTGGATAAGCTAATTATGTCCAAAGGTCCAAACAATCTCAGGCATTGATATATAAACAGATAAGCAGGTAATACAATGTGCTTTTGCCATGCTTTTGCCATTGTTCTGTGCTATGCTGTATCTGTGCCTGTGATACCTACCAGCAATGCTAATGCCTAATTGCTTTATAACAATATAGGCTATATTCCTGCTTTGAGTTTACCAGAAGCAACTTGAATAGCTTTCACACAATTATCTGCATACAACAGCCAGCATGAGAAACACACACCCACTGAGACATCTACCTGCACCTGCCAGACAACCCCTGCATCTCCTGAAAATGAGTAAGCGTGAAGGCATGCAGATTGTCAAAAGCCAGGACAAGGTCAGAAACCATCTGCCACTCCCCAACAACACCCCCCCCCTGCCCCCTTCACCCAGCAGCCTGTGGGGCTAGGGTGAATCAGAATTCTAGGCAGCAGCAGTCAGTGGCCAGAGATGAGACTGGCCAGAAAGGCTACAGGCAGAACTCCCTGCAAGTATTCTGAGTATTGTCTCAATTCGTTACTAGTTTCACAGTTGAGAAAATAATATTTTGTGAGTAAATACCTTAAGCTTTGCATTTATCTAGCTTCTGCCCTATGCAGAAGAGCCCTGAGTCCATCTCGTGGCCAAGTGGCAATTAACTGCAAAAACCTTCTCTTCCAGTATTAATTAGTTAAGTAATTCAATTGAATTTGATTGTTTATATATATTGATACTTAATACTAGATCTAAATATCGTTTATGAAATGTGTTCCATGGCTGTTGTAAAAGAATCTGTTTATTATTAAAATTAGTGGTCGGGGGTGGAAAAGTTTGGGTAAATAATTAATTAATTATATTAATGGCATTAAATAATCTCACATTAATTAATCAGAACCACCATTCCATCACACCATTCCAATGCCTAACCATTCTTGTCCTGAAAAATTTTCCCTAATATCCAGTCTAAACCTACCCAGTTGCAGTCTGAGGCCATTCCCTTTTGTTCTCTCAGTAATTACCTGTGAGAAGAGACCAATACCAGTCTCTCCACAACCTCCTTTCAGGTAGCTGTGGAAAGCAATAAGGTCTCCCCTCAGCCTCCTCGTTTTTCAAATTAAACAGCCCCAGGTCCTTCAGTTACTGTTCTGTGGCATCACCAAACTACTTCATCTTTACACCCTCTTAGAGTAGTGCAGTTTCATACTGAATAATGCTCAAGTTCATTTGTAGCTGGTAATGTATATTTATGGGTTCAGCAGTAATAATGACTGGAAATGATTCACTGATCAAAAGGCGTTTTTGAGAATGTTTTAAATTTAGATTTAGTAGTTGTGACTGAGAACAGAGTTATAAAGGAACAGTCTGGTGAAAACAGAAGAATTCTGGAACATTTTAAAATTTAATTGTAATAGAAAGTAAAAAAAAGGATTTTGAGACAAAATAGAAATGTTTCCAAAAAATTCTTTGGTACCAGTCACTGTAATTGATTATACTAAAATTTCTAAGCTAAAGATTGTTTTTAAAAATGGAAAATCAGAATTTTTCTTTAAAAACTCTCAGAGAGAACTTTTTTAGAATCATAGAAATTCAGTCAAAATGATCTTACTTTATGGCTATGAAGCAGACATTTTCATTTGATGCCTGGTAATTATCCAACAAAGAAAGTAAGTATTTGGTTTTCACATAAATTGAACTCTGCTTCACAGTTCAGTAATTTTGTTATGGTAAGAGCATATCAGAACTACTGTAGAATTATTGACTACCTTTGCAGTGTATGCATAGTATAACCAATTTCTTGGAACTGTGTCTCTGGGTGAATACATAGGATTTTTTTCCTTTCTGCAGTGAAAAAATTTGCATTTCAACAAATTGCTGCTACTGGTTTTGAACAACACAGATTTACTAATGCTACAGGAAGTGCCTTTCCTCTTCCATTCACAGCCTCCTTTAGAGCAATTAACCAATCTAGAGGAGCTGGTTGCTTGATTTTCTCATTGTTTTCAGTCAACATGACTCTGAAGTCAGACAGTAAAAAAAGCGACAAAGAGTGCTTCATTTAATGCTATATCAACATCAATTATACATGAGCTCCCTTTACCTAGGAAAGCGAAATACTCAGACTTGATCTTAAACTCTGGTCCCAAGACTCATTCTGCCTGGGATAATGATGTTCTGTATAAGGCAACAAAATGCTACCTGGATTTTCCTAGTGTTTATTTTGTACAAATTTAAATATTGCTCAAGTTCAGAGAGGTTTTTCCACCATATGGAAACACTTGAATGTATACTTAGACTCTCAGTGTTATGCCTTAGATTTAATTGACAACTCCCACTAGCTTAGTGGCAGTTCTTGCATCTAAATCTTCTTGTATTACGCCTGAGCAATGCTTCATGAAAGTTAATACTTCTTTTTTTTTACCTTTTTTTTTTTAAAATTTTTAGGATGCTAATTAGAAAACTGATGAAGGAAGGGAAAAGATGTTACAATTGAACTCTCTTCCTGTCTCTAGAGTAGAGGAGGGGAGAAAAAAAAAAACAAAATAAAACAGAGGTAAAGCTCTGTTTTAAAAGATTTATGGACAGAATTCTAAATCTTAGATTTTTTTTTTTTTTTGAAGCTGCTAAAGCATTACAGATGCAGTCATCCATACCCAAGATAAAGTCAGTGATAGCTTTTAAGACTGTGGAAGTTATGTCCTTAGGAAGCGTTGATTTTTCTCGTTTCCTGCAAAATAGTTTGTAGTTGATTTAAATTTCCTCGGCTTGAAGCTTATCAGAACATTATGTCATGCCCAGCTGCCAATTGATTTAATTAGGCCCTGCAACAGGACTTGCCAATAAAACAAGGTGTGCGGTACTGTAACTGCAATAAGCTTGTAAATTTCAAAGAGAAATGTAAAATATTTTAAGTTTCTAGTCCCCACACAATCATTACCTTTTAATATTGGATGAAGCCTCTTGACAAATGCATTGTCATTAACAGTCTGTTTTCATTACTGTAATATTGGGCAGTTATAGGTAATACAAAGTTAATGTTTATCTGTTGAAAGAGTTGTACTAAAAATTCGTTCACATTTGTGTGTTCAACTATGTAGGTAACTAACATCACTCTGAAACTATCTGTGCATTTATGTGCACAATACAATGACTTTTGCTTCTTTATGTAGGATTCTTCTCTATATTGTGATCTTTTTTCTTTAGCTAAACTGTATTTTCTTATTTATTCATTAAATTATGGATATTTGTGAATTAAAAAAAAAATCTCAATTTCTCAGCGTATTAGGGAAAGCTAGAATAAAAATTGGAGGTGTTATTAAATTCTAGGTGTTACTAAATACATATTTAAAAAAGAGTAGTGCAGGAAATGCAAAGGCAGCAAAGGTACGAGCAGAGCAAGGTATGGAGAAGCCAAGAGGATTACTTGAAGTATGTTTATGATTGTAGGAGACAAACAAGTTTGAAAATAGAGAATTGAATTATCTTCCCAGCTACACAGAGAAGTATTAACAATGCAGTATAGACACTTTGTGTCAAGTATACATCATTTTCCTCTGTCAAATATAATCAATCATTTGTCAGTAACTGTGACACTTCATTTCAGAAATGTAAACCGAATATAGGCAAATTCACTGCACTGCAAGAATGCTATAGAACAGAAGATGCCCCTGCATGCTTAGCAAAATCATCTAAGCAGTGTCCTTGAACTGGAAGGACAAAAATAAAAACACCTGAAATTGAGGCGGACAAAATATTATCTAAAAACTGTTCTGTGTCATCAGTGGCAGTCACTAGTGGTGCACCCCAGACATCAGGACTGGGCCCAGTCCTGTTAAATATCTTCACTGATGATCTAGATGAGGGAACTGAGTCCACCATTAATAAGTTTTCAGATGATACCAACTTGGGAGCAAGTGTCGATCAGTTACAGGGTAGAAGGGCTCTGCAGAGAGACCTGGACAAGCTGGCTGGATGGGCGCAGTCCAATGCCATGAGGTTTAAGTGCAAGTTCTAGGTTCTGCACTTTGGTCACAACAATCCCATGCAGTGCGACAAGGACAGAGTGGTTGGAGTGCCATGGTTTTGTTAATTGGAAGGTGTTAGGTGATAGGTTGGACTCGATGATCCCAGAGATCTTTCCCAACCTGGTTAATTCTGTGATTCTGTGTAAGAATTTCACTCATTTACTGAAAGTATTAAGTTCTGATCTCAGGCTTCTGTTTTCTGGCTAAAGAATCAGCCTCAGGACATCTATAGCCATTTTGGTTACTTCTTGGTAGTCCATAAAAATCAATTATTGAAAGTAATTAGGTAAATCTGTTACATTTTCTACCTTTTGCCTTTCTGTCTTACTACCTTTTTTCCCTCAAAGTTATGTGACTGCTCATGGGTGATTATAACTGCACTTTAAGATGACTTACAACTACCACTGCTATATCTTACTTTATTTTTCTGATGTGCTCTCCTTATAAGGATGAGAGAATACAATGGAATTTTGAAAAAAAAAATTTAAAAGGATATGAAAGCCCAGACACTTTCCTTCACACATGTGGGTCTTTGTCCATGTGTGTAAAATATGCACTGGGAAGTCTGAGTTGCTAATTAGATTTCATTGTAGTAGAAAATACAAATACTTATTGACTCAGGATAGTAATTTAGAATATGCACTAACTGAAATTTAAACCAGAAACCATTTGTTGTAACAATCCTGGTGAAGATGTGCAAAGTGAATCACTATGCCACAGCCCCTTTTTTTGATGCAAAAGAAAGGAGTGATGTAAAAGAAATGTCTGTATAAAAATACAATACTTTTTAAATGGGAACAGAGAAAGACCAAACATTCATGGTTACTTAAGGACAAAGAAGAGCTGTTTCTTAAAGAGACACTTTCCCAAAAGTCTCTGAATTTATTTATTTATTTAAATGAATAAACATAAATAATGTTCTGTAAAGTTCTTCCAAACCAGGAAATATTTCAATAATTGATGTAAAAAAAAAATAATTATGGTAATTCTACTGGAAAAGATACCTCATGAATGAAATCAATTGTAGCATTTTTCCAGGTATCTTAGGTATCTTGAATGTTTTCTTCTTGAAACTGAATTTATAATAATTTACCACAAATACCTCAGTAATATTGAATTCTTTTTATTGAAAGGTTAATTCACTCTGGCAGGAACAACAACAAAAAAAGAAACTTCTCTAAGAACGTATATTAAGCTCAATTAAATAAACTTTGTCAGGATGCGCTCTTCTATATCCTGCTCTGCAGTACAGTATTGCAACACATGATGTTTTCACAGGGATGAAATTCCTTGCTTTGGTTTTCATGGGGACTATTGTAATGTCCAATATCTCTTTTTCAGCTGTGTTTTTTTGCTTTCAGTAAAGAAAAGAGGAAGGTTAAAATAAAACAATAGATCAAGATGAATAAATTGTACAGCACAGTGCCAATAGAAAGGAAGGCATTACAGTTTTTGTGCTTTTGGAATTTCTTAGATTATAGGAACTGGCAAACAGAATAATCATTTGCATAGGTGTCTGACATATGATTATGCTTCAGATGATTTATGTAAGGCCTTGACAGACTACAGTGATGAGCCTGCTAGAAATACGATAGACGGATGAATGGAAGGTACTCAGTGAGGGGAATGTGAATTGGAAAGTCAATATCAATTTGAAAATCAATCAGCAAGAATAAGACTGCTCAGTTTGTGTGCACAAAATACTGGGCTAAAGGCTGTCTATAGAGGCAAGATGGATATTTCCGAACCTTACAGAAAATATTTTCATCTGCACTGTTCAAATGTCTGAGATAAAACATGTGTAATTTGATTGTTTATAGCTCAGAAAAATCACAATCTCTTTGATTCCAGAACCTTCTCTCCAATGGGCAGGAGCCTGCTCCATCTATGTAGGATATAGAAGAGAGTCATTTCGCTTTCAGCAACATGAAAAAGGCAGGGTGGCTGTAGCTCCCTGACCTCTGGAGGGAAAACCCCAGCATAAGCCAATTCTTAAGATAGCAGGTTTAGGTGGAGACATTTGGCTGCCCTCATTGCTGTGCCACTTTCAAAGTATCAGCTTTATTCACACTCCAAAACCCCCCAAACATGTAAATACTCTCCAAAACCCTGCATTTATTTATATAGAAAACTACTTAAGGGCAGTAGTTGTCTCTTAGTGGTTTCTTTATAGTGCTTTTTACAATAGGATCACACTGACTGAAGCTTTTAAGATTACCTTTAATAGAATGAATTTTAAAAATATATTAAAGAGCGTTAGGGTTAAAGGCCAAGATCTCTAAACTTAAGAAATCCCAGATTAATGCTGATAAGACTTAATTTAGCATATGAATTGTTTTTTTCATTCACCACTATTAATTCTGACCAGCTTTCAGCTTCTTATTGCTCAGGAACATTTATGCTCAGCATAGGAGTCAGAGCTCACCCTTTGAGATGTTTACTGCATGCCATTTAATTGCGCCTCTAAATACAGGATTATTAATATTTTCATGAGGTTTTTTAATGATGCTTACTGCTGAATTATTTCAGTGTGTCAAAGAAATAACTTACATTCTTGGTATTTTTGTGACATGACATGTTATTATTCTCATTTAATAGACAGGGAAGTAAGATATATGTATAGTTTTATGGAAAGATTAGAATTACTTGGGATGCCCTAGCTGAATATGGCCTGATTTTGTTAGACAACTTATTACATCATAGTATTATGCTGGGACCAGTGCTGTTTAACATCTTTGTCAGTGACATGGACAGAGGAATTGAGTGCACCCTCAGCAAGTTTGCAGATGACACCAAACTGTGTGGCAGGGCTGATTTGCTAGAGGGCAGGGATGCCATCCAGAGGGACCTGGACAGGCTGGAGAGGTGGGCCCAAGGCAACCTCATGAAGTTCAACAAGGCCAAGTGTAAGGTCCTGCACCTGGGTCGGCACAATCCCAAGCACAAATACAGGCTGGGTGGTTAATGGCTGGAGAGCAGTCCTGAGGAAAAGGACCTGGGGGTCTGGGTTGATGAAAAGCTCAACATGAACCAGCAGTATGTGTGCAGCCCAGACAGCAACTGTGTGCTGGGCTTCATGAAGATAAGCATTGCCAGCAGGGCAAGGCAGGTGATTCTGCCTCTTTACTCTGCTCTCATCAGACCCCTCTTGGAGTACTGTGTGCAGTTCTGGAGCCCTCAACACAAGAATGACATTGAACTGTTGGGAAGAGATTCCAGAGGAGGGTCACAAATCTGATCAGAGGGCTGGAGCACCTCTGCTATGAGGACAGGTTGAGAGAGTTTGGGCTTTTCAGCCTGGAGAAGAGAAGGCTTTGGGGACACCATATAGTAGCTTTCCAGTAACTGAAGGGGGCCTACAGGAGGTTGTGGCTGCTCCCTCCCTGGAGATGTTGAAGGCCAGGCTGGATCAAGCCTTGAGTGATCTGATCTAGTGGGAGGTGTCCCTGCCTATGGTGGGGGGTTTGAACTGGATGATCTTTAAGGTCTCTTCCAACCTAAACCACTCTATGATTCTATGATTCTATGATTATCCAAAGCACAACATGGGGGCAACTTAATAACAGGTGTAGGAACACAGTATTTCTGAGAATCTGATATGAAATCTCTGTGGACACTGAAAATAATGTCCCTTTGAAGATCAAGTTATACATGACTATTCAGACGCTATGTTAGGGCATTCTCATGGAGATGGGGGTAAATCCATTTCTTCTAGACAATTCTAGCTGTCTAAACCATACATCACACTTCTATTTTCTAGTATTCTTTGCTTCAGCTTTGCATAAGTAGAAGAAAAGTTCCTTTGCCAAATCCCTACACAGAGCAATTCTAGCATATTGCAAGGAACAGAAGTAAATTGTTAGGCTGAGGAGAACATGGTGAAAAAATGAAAAAAAAAAAAAACCAAAAAAACCCCAAATTGTGTTTCCAAAAGGAGCTTCATGAACTTCACAATGCAAGAAAAAGAATGGCAAAACAGGAAAACAGAAGCTTACAGGGTCCATTGTGTTTGTTATCATAAACAATAAGACAATTTCTGTGAGAAGTGTGCAGAAAGAAACTACTATCACAGACACAAAAATAGAAGACTTCCTCATCTTGCTACAAGAACGAAAGGAATTCATTCTTCACATTTCTAGAATGGAAACCAGTATTTGCATATAAAGCAGAATCCAGTATTAAACATCTTTCCTGCTACAATTATTATTGACTTAGTTGTCATCACTGTGTTACTGGCAGTCGTAGAATTATAGAATCATAGAATGGTCAGGGCTAGAAGAAACCCCAAGAATCATCCAATTCCAACTCCCCTGCCATGGGCAGAGACATTTTACACTAGATCAGGTTGCCCATAGCCACACCCAGCCTGGGCTTAGCAAATTCCAGGGATGAGGCTTCCACCACCTCCTTGGGCAATCTCACCGCCTTCATGCTGAAGAACTTCTTCCTAACATCCAATCTGAATCTACCCACTTCTAGTTTTGCTCCATTCCCCCTAGTCCTGTTACTAACAGACATCCTAAAAAATCCCTCCCCAGTTTTCTTGTAGGTCCCCTTATGATACTGGGAGGCCACCATGAGGCCTCCTCTTTGTATGCAAAAGAGCATGACACAAAAACACCTACAACATCCACTAATTTCGGTGGTAAAAATGTATGAAGAGTAGCCAGGTACTATATGGATCACAATCTCATTTTGCTTTTGGCACAGAGAGCCAAACACAACCCCAGTCCAGGCAGGAGAAGAAAGTCAGGAGTTGACCAGTCAGCTCACTTTACAGAACTGACTTTAAGGCTAGCATGGTATCCGCAGGGAGGTACAGGTATGGGTTCCTTAGGACCACTTTCCTTAGTAAACAAAAATTACCATTTTTATGATGCTTTTGGCATCTTTAATTCATCTTTTGTTTGTACTTTAAATTTTAAAAAAACAGAATATTCCCCAAACATTAAGGTTTCCAAGTGAAAATACCATACATTTCTAAATGCCAGCTTGTTTTCATTTATCATGACAGACCCTGATGTGATAGTATGGTAATGTGAGATGATTTTCTAAAATTAGTATTGTTTTGTTCATTTTGGTATCCAAACTTTTCCACCCCTGAACCACTAATTTTAGTAATGAATGGGTTCTTTCATAACAGTCATGGAATGCATTACATAAATGACATCTAGATCTAGTAGTAATTATCAATATGCATAAATGATCAGATACAATTGAATTAATTAATTATCTTGCTGTCAATAGTGCCACCTGGCCACTAGATGGACTCAGGGCCCCTCTGCTTAAGGCAGAAACTAGGTAATAAAGGAAGCTTTAAGGTATTTACTCACAAATATTATTTCTCCTGTCTTGTGGGGTTAGGAATGAATTGAGACAGTACTCAGAATACTTGCATAAATTCTGTCTATTGCCTTTTTGGCTAGTCTGGCTGCTGGCTGTTGCTGCTGCTGCCTAGAATTCTGATTCACCCCAGGCTCCACAGGCTGCTGGGTGAAGAAGAGGTGGGGCATACGTTTTCTGACCTGGTAATGGCTTTTGACAATCTATGTGCCTTCAGGCTTGCTCGTCTTCAGAAAATGCAGGGATGCAGGTGTAGGCAGATGTCTTGTGATGTATCTTGGTGTGTGTGTTTCTCATGCTGGCTGTTGAATGCAGCTAATTGTGTGAAAGCTATTCAAGTTGCTTCTGGTAAACTCAAAGCAGGAATATATCTTATACTGCTATAAAGCAATTAGGCATTAGCATTGCCAGTAGGCATCAAAGGCACGAATACAGCAGAACAGAGAATAATGGCAAAAGCACTTTGTGTTACCTGCTTATCTGTTTTTGTATCAATGCCTGAGATTGATTGGACTTTTGAACGTAATTAACATATCCAATTATGTGGCAGTAAGGCAAGCTTACCATGTTTGGGTGAAGCTACAGGTTTGCCATGACCATATAGGGAGAGAGAATAGGCCCAGAACAGGCTTAGCATAAGGCAAGCACATGAACCTTGTTTACCACAGATACCAGCAGGAGAAAAACAAGTTGGGTAAGCCAGAGTGCTCAGACTCCATGGCTCCAGGTCTTTTGTCTTTTTTCCTGCAGTTGTTTTTTCCCCGAACAGAAGGAAGACAGAAAAACATGTCTGTGGAAGCCAGCACATGTGTAGGCCTATTTTGACCCTTCAGGTCTACCATGACACCTGAGATCTGAGTTACATTGTTATGGAGTTTGAAATGCAAGTGTATAATTGTTTCTCCAAAGCCACTGTAATACGTTCTCAGGGATTACATCTAAGAAGGTTGCCAGATTAACTTCTGTTTCAAGACAAGTTGCTGACATTTGCAGTTTCCCATGCTTAAAATTTTTAATGGAGGTGCTAATACTATAGAAGTGGTTTCCCAAAGGCTGCAGAAGTCTTAATGCAGTTGGTAGTATAAATTACAAGAGGGTTATGCTAAAACTGGTAGCATAAATAACCAATCCATATCCTGTAAGAGGAGATCTTGCTGGCTGGAGTGCTAGTCCCTTTTTCTGCTATGCCAAATATTCTTCAAAGTTGCCTAGGAGCTTAAATTTTTATGGAAGCTGGTTTACAGAATTGATTAAGGCCAGAATAGACCTCTGAGATCACCAAGTCCAGCCCATGACCTAACACCACCACATTGACCAGACCATGTCACTAAGTGCCTACATCCTTTCCTTAAACATCTGCAGGGAAGGTGACTCTACCACCTCCCTGGATGGTCTCTTCCGGTGTCTAATTGCTCTTTCCTTCAGGAAGTGCTTCCTAACGTCCAATCTAAACATCCCCTAGCACAACTTCAGGCCATGCCTCTTGCCTTGTCACAAGTTGCCTGGGAGAGTCTAAACCAGTTTTTACTCCAGTGTCCAAATAATCTTTACTGCAATAAGATATTCAGTTCTCCTAAATTAGCAAAGCAGCTAGCTCAAGCAATAATGCTCACTAATTGATATTACTAAAATTCTCATGTCAAATACCAGGCAGATACAATCCAGAATGTGAGCCTGTTAGATTCCTTCCTCTAAATTATATTTCCCCAGACTGTCTAAAGGTATTCATTCTAATGCATCTCCCAAAAGGAATTTTAACAGATATAATGAAGGAGATGCTTTGGTGTTTTAATTAATACATGTGCATAATTTCAAAACTAACTTAGTTGCTGCTTTCATTACTCTGAATTTTTCTGGTCATAGTGAATATTGCCTATGCAGTTTTCCAATTAAATTTGCAATTCTGTGACTGTAATGGAATCTTTGTCGAATGATTCATCAGTTCAGTAAAGGAAATAATCTGAATTCTACAGTATGATCACTTTTCCCTAAATAACCATCATGATTATCTATTCTATTCAAAACAAATTCTCATAAACCTATGGGGAAAAAAATATTTTGGTATTATTTAAATTAAATGTAAACCAATTAGGAAACAGTACGCATACAACACCTCTTAGAAAGCCCTCTGTCTGTCTTTAGGATGTGTACCTCAGATCTTCTCCTCCAATGTACTTTAGAGAGCAGTCCTCATTAATTTTTTTCTCTTTTGTCTTCAGTTGCCAATATTTGACAAAAGGGTTAAAACCATTAGTTTTACAATTTACAAATCAAACAAAATTAATAAAACCAACTAGTCTAAGAAGTACCTTTGTTATTTTCCTTGTTTTTTTCTCTCCTCAAATTTACCAACAGACGGAAAAATATTCAATTGTTTAGACTTTCCACAAAACTGGGGGTTGCTGTGCACTTGTGCTTAGGTTTTCGTCATTTGATGCACTATGTAACAGAGAAACCAGAGTGAAAGTATCTCATGAGGGGTTGAGTCATATCATGCAATTGAAATTGGCTTTGTGTTCTCAGTCCAAAACAACTGTGTATTTATTTATTATTGTGTACATAAAATTGCAAAAGCAGAAATACAACTTTCCCTCCTTCTAACTGCCAAAATGCCTCTTGGGAGTTTTCATCAAAGAGAGCACCTTTAGGTGATCTTGGAAACTATACTCTAGAGGAAAGAAGCTAATAGCTTATACTATTAGTACTACAAGTGTTTTGATGTGATCATATTTCAGTATGCAAGACCCTCTGACAGATATGCCAAATAGATTTTTTTTTTCTTTTTAAGAATATGAAAAGTATGATAGGTACTGTCTGTAAGGAATTATGATTGTGAAAGAAATATGAATGAAAATAAGGAGTATTTTAAAAGAAATAGCTTCCCCCAAAGTAATTTCATAACCTTGAGGAACAATATTTCATAAAAGTTGTGAAATAAGTGACACAGGAGGTAGAGATAGAAACAAAAAGTATATATAGTTATTATTTTATTTTATTTTTAAAAATATATATTACATTATATGTACAGAAATATGAATTTATATATATATCTCCTTTATGCAAGAAACATAGAGGAGATCATGATACTAGAATAATTCTGTGGCTGAGAGAACTATTCTCATTGTAAGCTAGATATGACTAACTGATTAATAGCAATTGTTCAGAGAATTAAAAAAAAAATCCTTAAGCAGCCCTGCTTTGTATACCAACCAAGAAGAAGCGAAATGAGCAAAAGAAGTACAAACTCACTCAGCAGTGCCTGAGAAAAATGTCTAGTATCAATTGACAAAGGGCAAAGTAGGGAAAGGAAGTGAGATTATGGTTCCAAACTCAGCAAAATGACAGTACTGAAACAAGATACTATTGAAAAACTGAGACTCCCTGTTGTTTCCAGAGATTCTTCCAGAGTAACTTAGAACTGCTGTCTTACACAGCAAGTCCAAGTTAAATTCTCATCTTTGTGGAGGCAATAGAGCCTAACTCCTGCTGAGACGACTTGGTGCCTGCATCTTGTCTCCTTGTGAGGCAGCGACTTCATTTTTCAGAAAAAAAACAAAAAAACAGTGAGACTATGTTTTACATTTGAGCATATGAAACTGGTAGAAAATCACAGCACTGCACACTGCTAAACTTCAAGCATCATATACCATGAATAAATGCATTCAATTAAGATAATATTCAAGAGTCCTTAAAAACTGGCTGAGGAAACATCTCTTCCTCTGATATTCATTTTAATAAATATCTAAACAAGAAAATTCCAGCAGCTTGCAGTGTTAATTTGCCCTATTCAGTAGCTGGTAAAACTTATATCAGTCCTAAGCAATAATGGAAATGTTGGCGTAAAGTTCACTGATAAGAAATTCATTGATAGAAATACAATTAATGCCAGCCAAAATAATTTTACATAAATTATTTCTAGTCAAATAAACCTAATGTTTGATTAGATAATAAATGTGCCTGAAGAGGTAGGAATGCAGATGTCATATACGCAGGCCATGATAGGAATATGACACTACGTATCTAGTGGGGTTCCTCAGGGGTCAGTACTGAGACCAGTACTATTCAATATATTAATCAATGACTTGGATGAGGGCACAGAGTGTACTGTCAGAGAGTTTGCCGAGGACACCAAACTGGGTAGAGTGACTGACACACATGAGGACTTAGACAGGCTGGAGGGTGGGGCAGGGAGAAATTTAATAAAGTTCAGCAAGGACAAGTGTAGAGTCTTGTGTACCTGGGAAAGAATAAGCTTTAATGGAAGGGATAATTAATTAACATGAGGTGATTTTTCAAAATTGAATATTGTTTATTAATTTTGATATTCAAAACTACTACCACCCTCAACAAGTAATTTTAATAATAATCAGTCCATTTGCAATGGTCATGGAACACATTTCATACAGGATATCTAGATTTAGAAATAATAGCTATCAATCTATAAACATTAACTGAACTTAATTGAACTGGAAGAGGTTTCTTGTGGTCGATTGTACCACTTGTAGTTAATTATCCTGCTTGCCCACTAGATGGACTCTGGGCTTCTTCTTTTCTGCTTACTGTAGAAGGCTAAGTAGATGACAAAGGCTTCAGACATTTACTCACATGTTATTTCTCCCAACTTGCGGGGTTATCAACAGATTGAGACAATACCCAAACACTCTCAGGGAATTCTGTTGATAGCCTTGTTAGCTGGTGAGACTTCTGATTCCTTCCCAGGCCCACAGGATGCTGGGGAAAGGGTGCGGACAGTTGCTGATCTGGTCTTGGCTTTCTCTGGATGATCTGTGTGCCTCCAGAGCCTGCTTGTCCTGGCACATACAGGCATGATCTTCAATTACAGTGGGCAGGTCTTCACTTCCCCAGCCCTTACTTTTGCCCTTTGGAGTTTGGACATCGTGGCTGGAGCACTTGCTGCTGAAGACTGAGGCAAAGATGTCATTGAGCACCTCAGCCTTATCCAT
>VWZI01003770.1:164976-175777 GCA_013396835.1 Psilopogon haemacephalus | reverse complement strand
TTTTTTTTTTTTTTTTTTTTTTTTGCACTCCAATGCTAGAAGTTCAGAAGGAGCCCAGGGTCAGAGGCTCTTTTTTCCTCCCAAATAGCCTGAATTTTAGTTAAAACTGCAGCACTTAAGTGTCTTTGAGACTGGGATTTGCAGTGGATTTGTCCTATAAAGCATTGTCACCACACTGTGCAATTGCCAAACTCTGATAAGTTTCATGTTCCGTATCTGTGCCTTTCAGAGCTGTGTCTAAACAAGCAGGAACAGTAAGGGCTGTCAGCAGAGCCCTTGACAATATCTTCAAAGCAGAGGAGCTGGGTAAGCATTTGCTGAGTCTGCTCTATTAGGTGTGAAGGAAAATTTTTATCCCTTCCTCCTCTGTGAAGTGATGGATGGGGAGAACATGACTGCTCTGTGTTTCTGCAGCAGTTACTCTTGGTGCTGCAGCTACAGTACTTCAAAACTGAGGTGTAGGATTATGTGAGACATCAGGATTGGGTAAACTTCAGGGGAGCTGCAAATGCAGCAACTTTGTTAATTCACAGAATAGTGGATGAGCCTTTAAAAGAGAAATGCAATACCTTGGCACTGCTTGCAGAAACATTTGCTGACCAGCTAAAGCTTTAAAATACCTCTGCTACTTTATTGTTGCAAACTGACAAAGTGAAAATCAGAGTTTTCTTGTGTGTGCGTTTTTTGGTTCGGTTTGGTTTGGTTTTTAACCTCACCACATTTAGATTCCTCCATGGAAAAACCTCCATTAGCTCAGTTTGAAATAACTGAGGAAGGGGGCCCAGAGTTTCTGTAATTTATACTAGATTCAAATATCATAGACTTGCTTAGTTTGGAGGAGACCTCAAATATCATCATCTACTCCAACCTCCCCACCGTGGGCAGGGTCATCTCTCAACTAAACTTGGCTGCTCAAGGCCTCAGCCAACTTGGCCTGGAACAACCCCAGGGAGGAGGCAGCCACAACCTCTCTGGGCAGCCTGTCTCACCACCCTCACACTGAAGAACTTCTTCCTCAGCTCCAGTCTAACCCTGCTCTGCCTCAGCTCCAAACCATCCCCCTTTGTCCTGTCTCTAGACACCCTCAGGAAAAGTCCCCCTGCAGCCTTCCAGCAGGATCCCTTCAGATACTGGAAGGCAGCTCTGAGGTCTCCTTGGAGTCTTCTCCAGGCTGAACACCCTCAGCTCCCTCAGCCTGTCCTCACAGCAGAGCTGCTCCAGCCCTTGGATCATCTTTGTGGCCTCCTCTGGACTCCCTCCAGCAGTTCTGTGTCCTTCTTATGCTAGAGACAGCAGAACTGGAGTCAGGATTGGAGGTGAGGTCTGAGCAGAGCAGAGACAAGGAGCAAAATCCCCTCTCTTGCCCTGCTGCCCACACTCCTCTGGCTGCAGCCCAGCACACAGCTGCCTGCTGGGCTGCATGAGGGCACTGCTGGCTCCTGGGGAGCTGCTCAGCAGTCAACACCCCCAAGTCTCTTTCTTCAGATCAACCCACTCTGCCCCCAGCCTGGTGTTGTGCCTGGGGTTGGCCCAACTCAGCTGCAGGACTTTACACTTACAGCTGGCACTGCCCCACTCTTCAAGCCTGTCCAGATGAAGCAGCAGAGACTGCAGCTTCAGGGCAGCACTGGTCAACTCGGCAGGCATTTCTTTAAAGACTTTTGCAGCTGGTGCTGGGTGTTGTTTGCTGCCTCAGAGCTAGCAGTCCCACGAGACTCTTTCCTAATGTTACCCTCGTTTTTATAAAAATCCTCCTGCTGCTTTTAATCTCCAACATTCTAACAAGCTCTAATTTCACTGCTATGCTGTAAAGTTTCCTCTCTGGCCACATTATTTTTTTTCCCTTTTAGAATAAACTCAGTCTGGTGGTTTTAACTTAAAGACAATAAAGCAGGAACTCCCAGGTTCTAATTCTGCCTTGGTAGCCATATTGCTGGGTGGTCTTGGCACACCCTAAAGGTTCTGTGCAGGTTTAATTTGGCTGGTCCATTTCTCAGCTTGGAGGCATGGGACACTATTTGTTCTAGTGAGGTGTCCTCTGTCTTCAGTCACAAGCAGAGAACAGCTGAATTTGGGGCATCTTCTGATTTCCACTCCCTGGATGAATTTACCATGCAGCTGAATAGTGATCAAGTTTGGCTGAAAGCTGAATCCTGTTGTGGTCTGTCTTGACAGGGGCTAATTCACACTTTGGAATGGAAAAGACATCAGAATTTGGTGGTCTTATTTTGTGACCTCAAAACAGATGAAAACTTGGAGTTGTGGAGTATTTTCTAGGGGTTAAAAAAACATTGGGTTTTCTGCTTGTGAATTTGTAGATGGTTCCCCTTCCAGGTTCTGCAGAGACACTTCTAGAAAGTAACATCAGGGGAACCTGGGAAAGCCAGAGTGGTGTACACAGGTGAACCTCATGAGGTTCAACAAGAGCAAGTGCAGGGTTCTACACCTGGTCTGAAACAATCCTCATTATCAATACAGACTGGAGGAGATGGAGACAGAAAGGAGCCCTGAGGAAAAGGACTTGGGGATGCTGGTGGATGAGAAGCTGGACATGAGCAGTGTGAGCTTGCAGCCCAGAAGGCAAATGACATCCTGGGATGCATCAAAGCAGCATTTCCAGCAGGTCCAGAGTGGTGATTCTGCCGCTTATACTCTGCTCTTGTGAGACCTCACCCACAGTGCTATGTCCAGCTTTGGAGCCCTCAACACATGGCAGGACATGGACCTGATAGAGCAGGTCCAGAGGAGATCAGAGAAATGGTCAGGGAGTTGGAGCCACTCTGCTAGGAGGACAGGCTAAGGGAGCCGGGGCTGTTCAGCCTGGAGAAGAGAAGGCTCCAGGCACATCTGATAGCAATCAGCCAGGACCTGAAGGGGGCTACGAGAAGGCTGTGGAGGGACTGTTTGCAAAGGTCAGCAGGGACAGGGCGAGGGCAATGGCTTCAAACTAGAGCAAAGCAGATTAAGATTAGATGTTAGGAACAAGTTCTGCACCATGAGGCTGCTGGAATACTGCAACAGGTTGCCCAGGGAGGTGATTGGGTCCCCATCCCTGGAGATATTCAAGGTGAGGCTCAACAGGTCTCTGGGCAACCTGATCTAGTGAAGGATGTCTCTGCTGAGTGCAGAGGGGGTTGGACTGGATGACTTCTGGAGGTCACTTCTAACCCAGACCATTCTGTGATTCTATGAAACCAAAAAACGGTTGGTACAGAAATGATCAGGAGTAGGAATGCCATGAGCATGGAAATAAGTGTGCTGGGGTTGGCATTTCTTGATATTTTGGTTTGTTGTTTTTTTTTATGTGTGTTTGCTTCCTGGAAGCTTCTTAATGGTTTTGTCTTAAGCGTTTTTATTTCTGTGGGTTTTTTGGTAGTTTAGTGTTAATTTTTTTTGTTGTTGTTGTTGTTTCAAGAATAAGAGGATGAAAAACTGCAGAGCAATCAGAATTTACTAATGTTAATTTAGTAATATTAAGTGATAAATTTAACAGTATTAGTTTAGTGATATTAATGTAATTATATTCTTCACACTATATTATTTTAGTAATATTTTAATTATGTTAATGTAATAACAGTATTTCAGTGCTATTAATTTAGTGATATTAATGGAGTGATAATTCAGTAATATTAATATAGTAATATTTAATGCTATTGATTTATTGTACTGAGTGATATTAATTCAGCTATATTTAATAAGAATAATTTAATGCTATTGATTTAGTGATATTAATTTGGTGATATTAATTAGTTATATTGATTTAAATGATAATAATTTGGTGATATTAATGTAATAATAATAATAGAGTGATATTGGTTTAATTTTAACCCAAAGTGACTTTCCTGAGGGTGCAAGAAATCAGAGTCAAATCAGAGTAAATTCAGCAAACAGAAATGGGTCCAAACCTATCTCCAGTACCCTGAGCAGAATTCTGCTTGAATCTTACATCTTCTGCTTCTGCTGCTGCTGCTTGCTGAGCCTTTAGTACCCATAATTAGGAGTCATCTCTCATAAAACACTTTTACAAGCTAGTGAAGTGTCAGAGGATTTCCCTCTATGTTCAGTTTTATTACAAATTAATCCACTAGCCTCTCACTTTTCTTACTGGAGACAATTAGCAACACTGAAGGCTTCTCAGAGTGTAAATACAGTTTAAATGTGAGGGCTTAAGGAGGCAGGTTACCCAGTACTCAGTCTTCCCAACCCCCACTACATTGACCATTCACTTTTTCAGCCACCAACTCGCTCTGGATTTGATGCCTGCAAGTAAGTGCATCTCTTTGCCAAAGGAAATTACACCAGAACATAATCATGTAAAACTATCCTTCTGGGTTGCCCAGACTGATTGTGGATACCCCTTCTCTGGAGGTGTGTGAGGCCAGACTGGATGAGGAGGAAGCCCTGGGCATCCTATTCCAGTCTCACCATCCTCACACTGAAGAACTTCTTCCTCAGCTCCAGTCTAACCCTGTTCTCCCTCAACTTCAAACCATTCCCCCTTGTTCTGTCTCTAGACACCCTCAGGAAAAGTCCCTCTGCAGTCTTCCTGGAGGATCCCTTCAGGAACTGGAAGGCAGCTCTAAGATTTCCCCCTGGAGTTTTCTCCAGACTGAACACCCCCAGCTCCCTCAGCCTGTCCTCACAGCAGAGCTGCTCCAGCCCTTGGATCATTTTTGTGGCCTCCTCTGGATTCACTCCATCGGTTCTGTGTCCTTTTTCTGCTGGGCACAGCAGAACTGGAGGCAGGATTGGAGGTGAGGTCTCAGCCAAGCAGAGCCAAGGGGCAGAATCCCCTCTCTTGCCCTGCTGCCCACACTCCTCTGGCTGCAGCCCAGCACACAGCTGCCTGCTGGGCTGCATGAGGGCACTGCTGGCTCCTGGGGAGCTTCTCAGCAACCAACACCCCCAAGTCTCTTTCTTCAAGGCTACCCTGCACCCAGCCTGGTGTTGTGCCTAGGATTAGCCTGACCCAGGCGTCATCCACGTTGCACTTCAACTTGTTGAACTTCATGCAGTTGACACTGGCCCACTTCTCAANGGGGGGTGGGGGAGGGGAAGGAAAAATAAAAGGGAAAATAAAAAGGAAACTGAAGAGCAAAAAGGTTCTTTTTAATCCAGCTCTGGAAACAGTGAGGAATTTATAACCCAGCAAACCTTGCAGTTGCCTCAGATGTTACATGACTAAATGCTGGGTCAAGCTGATGGCAGGGTTGGAAGTTGAAAGGAGCTTTAAGCAAACCTGAGGTAGCTGGATGGAAGAAATGTGTACCTGATGGGTTCCTTCTCCTTCATCACCCAAGCAAGTGAGAATTGGCTGTCTGGGTGCAGACGCTGGGTTGAAGAGGAACTTAGAACAGCAGTCCCCAGTGCCAAAGGAGTGGCTGTGTGAAGCTGTGGTGCAGTGTGTAGCCCTCTTGTAGAAGAACTTTTCATCTCTTTCACCTTTTGCTGGGGGTTGTTTCATGCAGTCAATGCTCAGTCTGTTGTCAAGGTTCACTTTAAATCCTGGAATTGATGGGCTTGCCATGACTTCCCCTGAGCAAGTTTTTGTTGCAATGAATCTTCTCTACAAACTTCTTTGGAGCTTGTAACTTAGCAGTGGGATGAGGTTTGGCTTTCAGTGTGCTTGCACAGTTTTTTCAGGCACAAAAAACCCTTACCCTTTAATTTGTCTTCTAGGAGAAAACCACATTCCTGTCATTGTTGATGATTTATTTATACTGCATGCAGTGATTCTTAATTGAAGAAAGCAAGCAAGCAAACCCCAACTGTTTGGCTGCTTCTGCAGCCTTTTGAGGTCAGCAGCTTTCTGGAACCCCTGCAGCAGCCTGGGAATAGCAGGTGAAAACAAAACTGCTGCATGGAGAGCTTAGGCAGGGCCTGTCCAGCATCCCATTGCTGTACTCTTTGCCTTCCATATGCCACTACAAATTCAATATCTCAGCATCACAGCCAGAGAAGGCTTACAAAAGCCAAAGGCCATTTCTGCCTCACCTTTCTTTATGTGTGGAAATGCCTGGAGTTACCTCCTTGCCCTGCAAAAGTGTTTGTCATAGAATCATAGAGTGGCTCAGGTTGGAAGAGACATCATAGAATCATAGAATGGTCTAGGTTGGAAGAGACCTCAAAGATCATCCAGTTCCAGCCCCCCGCCACAGGCAGGGACACCTCCCACTAGATCAGGACGCTCAAGACCTCATCCAGCCTGGCCTTGAACACATCCAGGGAGGGAGCAGCCACAGCCTCCCTGGGCAACCTGTTCCAGTGCCTCACCACCCTCACTGTGAAGAATTTCTTCCTAACATCCCGTTCAAATCTCCCCTCCGCCAATTTGAACCCATTCCCCCTCGTCCTGTCATTACAAGACCTTGTGAACAGCCCCTCCCCAGCCCTCCTGTAGGCCCCCCTCAGATACTGGAAGGTTACTATAAGGTCTCCCCGAAGCCTTCTCTTCTCCAGGCTGAAAAGCCCCAACTCTTTCAGCCTGTCCTCATAGCAGAGGTGCTCCAGCCCTCTGATCATCTTCGTGGCCCTCCTCTGGACTCTCTCCAACAGTTCCATGTCCTTCTTGTGCTGGGGGCTCCAGAACTGCACACAGTACTCCAGGTGGGGTCTGACAAGAGCAGAGTAAAGGGGGAGAATCACCTCCCTTGCCCTGCTGGTAATGCCTCTCTTAATGCAGCCCAGGACACGGTTGGCTGTCTGAGCCGCGTGTGCACACTGCAGGCTCATGTTGAGCTTCTCATCCACCCAGACCCCCAGGTCCTTTTCCTCAGAGCTGCTCTCCAGCCACTCACCACCCAGCCTGGATTTGTGCTTGGGATTGCAGCGACCCAGGTGCAGGACCTTACACTTGGCCTTGTTAAATTTCATGAGGTTAGCCTGGGCCCACCTCTCCAGCCTGTCCAGGTCCCTCTGGATGGCATCCCTGCCCTCCAGCAAGTCAACTGTGCCACACAGCTTGGTGTCATCTGCAAACTTGCTGAGGGTGCACTCGATTCCTCTGTCCATGTCACTGACAAAGATGTTAAACAGCACTGGTCCCAGCACTGACCCCTGAGGGACGCCACTTGTCACTGGTCTCCAGGTGGACATTGTGCCCTTGATCACCACTCTCTGTGTGCGACCATCCAGCCAATTCCTTATCCAGCGAGTTGTCCACCCATCAAGTCCATGTTTTTCCAGCTTGGTGACCAGGGTGTCATGTGGGACAGAGTCAAAGGCCTTACTCAGGTCCAGGTAGATGACATCAGTTGCCCTTCCCTTGTCCACTGCTGCTGTGACTTTATCATAGAAAGCCACCAAATTTGTTAGGCATGATTTGCCCTTGGTGAAGCCATGCTGGTTGGCATCAGGCACCTCTGCTTTCTTCTCCATCAGCCTTAGCAGAGCCTTGAGGAGGATCTGCTCCATGATCTTGCCAGGCACAGAGGTGAGGCTGACTGGTCTGTAGTTCCCAGGGTCGTCCTTTTTTCCCTTCTTGAAGATAGGTGTTATG
Organism: Psilopogon haemacephalus; assembly: GCA_013396835.1. Taxonomy (NCBI): domain Eukaryota; kingdom Metazoa; phylum Chordata; class Aves; order Piciformes; family Megalaimidae; genus Psilopogon; species Psilopogon haemacephalus. The sequence goes on along the minus strand of VWZI01003770.1, from coordinate 168,279 downwards.
TTTGCCCTTTTCCAGTCAGCAGGAACTTCACCAGTCTGCCATGACCTTTCAAATACAATGGACAACGGTTTGGCAACTTCATCTGCCAGTTCCTTCAGGACATCAGAGATCATCTACTCCAACCTCCCTGCCGTGGGCAGGGACACTTCTCAACTAGACTTGGCTGCCCAATGCCTCTTCCAACCTGGCCTTGAACAGCCCTAGGGAAGGGGCATCCACAACCTCTCTGGGCAGCCTATTCCAGAGTCTCACCACCCTCACACTGAAGAACTTCTTCCTCTGGAGTCTTCTCTTCTCCACACTGAACAACCCTAGCTCCCTCAGCCTGTCCTCATAGCAGAGTTGCTGCAACCCCTGGGTCATCTTTGTGGCCTCCTCTGGACTCCCTCCAGCAGTTCTGTGTTGTCCTCCTGCTGGGAACATCAGAACTGGAGGTGAGGTCTGACCAGAGCCAAGGGGCAGAATCTCCTCTCCTGCCCTGCTGTCCACACTCCTCTGGCTGCAGCCCAGCACACAGCTGCCTGCTGGGCTACATGAGGACACTGCTGGCTCCTGGGGAAGCTTCTCAGCAGTCAACACCCCCAAGTCTCTTTCTTCAGAGCTCTTCTGAACCCACTCTGCACCCAGCCTGGATTTGTGCCTGGGGTTGGCCTGACCCAGCTGCAGCACCGTGCACTTTGACTTGTTGAACCTCCTGCAGGTTTTATGCAAGGTTGGTATTGAATCCTCTGGATTGCTACCTAATGCATGAATGCAAACAACAGGAACAAAAGTCCCCTGAAGATTGGTTTTACACTTTAATCTTCTAATCAGAAGAGAATGATTGCAGGGTTTTGTACGTGATTGGAGGACAATGTCCTGGACAGATGAAATGAGACATTTCCTGGCAGAGGCAAGGTGTGGTTCTCTGGGATAGAAGGAGGCTGTGTGTGTTCTCACTAGTGAATTTTTCTGAAGATACACCTGACAACACATCTCCCCTTGTAGTTTTGAGAATCCATGAGTTCAGGCCAATCTTCAATTTAAAATACTGGCATGGTTAATAAATAGGAAAAATAATCAGAGAGCTGTGAGAAGAAAGGCCTCTTAAAGTCTCTTAATGGCAGTTAATAAAGAGAACTTCAAAATCAATGTGTGGCTTTCCAGGAAGCTATTAAATTGAGAGTGGTGTCATTTAAGCTCCCATGCTTGCCAGCTTTTAAGCACAGAGTCACAGGTTCCACTGGGTTGGAAGGGACCTTCGAATTTTATCTTGTCCATCTCCTCTGCAGTCAGCAGGGACACCTCCGACTGGAGCACGCTGCCCAGGGACACATCTGGTCTGAGCAGAATCATTTGCTTCATAGGATCGATGAATGGTTTAGGTTGGAAAGAACCTCAGAGGTCTTCTATTCCAACCAATCTGTGATGGGCAGGGATACCACTTGGCTACTCAAGGCCTCATCAAACCTGGCCTTCAACACCCCCAGGGAGGGGGCAGCCACAACCTCCCGGGGCAGCCTATTCCAGAGTTTCAGCACCCTTGTACTTAAGAACTTCCTCAGCTCCAGTCTAACCCTGCTCTCCTCAGCTTCAAAGCATTCCCCCTTGTCTTGTCTCTAGACATCCTCAGGAAAAGTCCCTCTGCAGCCTTCCTGTAGCATCTGTTCAGGTAATGAAATGTAGCTCCAAGGTCTCCTGGAGTCTTCTCTTCTCCAGCTCTCTTAGCCTGTCCTCACAGCAGAGGTGCTCCAGCCCTTGGATCCTATTCTTGGGTAAAATGTTGAACAGAACTCGTGTGGAGCAAAGCAATGTCTTTGCAGCACTCTGGTTTGTGCCAAACAGCAGCTTTCCCTAGGAACTGAAAACCACTGTCACAAAGTACCTGCATCCTTGGTACCACTGCATGAAGACCTGTGTTCTGCCCCTGTGGAGGACCAGACCACACCATTTCCTTTGGTCTTGAGAAAAGTCCATCACTGTCTTTCCTTTGTGAGAGGTAAAATGAAAGTGTATCTGGCACAAAGAGAAGCCCTTCTGGTAACGCCACAGGTTGGTTATCCTTGCATTGTCCAAAGGCTTTTATTTCTAACCTCTCCCTGTTTCCTAGACCTGGCTACCAAAGCCTGACAAGACCTCAAGCCAAACAAGTGTTTAACACAACAGCAGCAAAATCCCAGCTGTATTTTAAGACCTGGAAATATTTTTCTTTGCTGGTTCATACAGCTATTGATTTTCCTTCCAACAGAAGCAGTCTCTGTGGTTCAAGCTGTGTATATCAAGAGGCTTCTCTCCATCCCCACCTTCCAGTAAATCCTCTGGATGTTTGGCATTAACTTTAATGGATTAATGCAGCTTTGTGGTGTTTTGTTCCGGTGCAGTGTAGCAGCAGTTCACTAGCACTGAACTCTTGAAGGGTCCTTTTACAGTTTTCCTGCACATTTGTCTTCGATGAGGCCTGGACAGGCTGACTGCTGGAGGAAGGCAAACCACATGAAGTTCAACAAGGACAAGTGCAAGGGTCCTGCATCTGGGAAGGAATAACAGCAGGCACCAGTACAGGTTAGGGTTGCCCTGTTGGAAAGTGGCTCCATGGAGAAAGACCTTGGAGTGCTGGTGGGCAGCAAGTTCTGCATGAGCCAGCAATGTGCCCTTGTGGCCAAGAGAGCCAATGGCATCCTGGGGTGCATCAGGAAAAGTGTGGCCAGCAGGGCTAGGGAAGGTTCTTCTCTCCCTCTACTCTGCCCTGCTGAGACCACACCTGCAATGCTGTGCCCAGTTCAGGAGAGACAGGGACATGCTGGAGGGAGTCCAAGGGAGAGCCAAAAGGATCATTAGGGGACTTGAGCATCTCCTCTATGGAGAGACTGAGAGCCCTGGGGCTCTTTAGTCTAGAGAAGAGAAGGCTGAGAGTGGGTCTGATCAATGTGTACAAATATCTGAGGGGTGGGTGACAAGTGGAGGGGGCCAAGCTCTTTTTGGTGGTCAGCAGCAATAAGACAAGAAGCAATGGATACAAATGGGAAGAGAGGATTGACCTCAACATGAGGAAAAACTTCTTTACAGTGAGGTTGACAGAGTCCTTGAACAGGCTGCCCAGAGAGGTTGTGTAGTCTCCTTCTCTGGAGGCTTTCAAACCCACCTGGATGCATTCCTGTGCAGACTATCCTGGGTGATCCTACTTTTGGCAGGGGAGTTGGACTGGATGACCTCTGGAGGTCCCTTCCAACCTCTAAAGTTCTATGATTCCTCTAGGTTTGAATGGTGGCATCTTGCAAACATCTGTTTAGTCCTGTCTCAGGAGAAAAAAAAAAAAAAAAAAAA
>VWZI01003770.1:112237-164956 GCA_013396835.1 Psilopogon haemacephalus | reverse complement strand
AAAAAAAAAAAAGGGAACATTAAAAAAAAAACAAACAAAGAAGAGTATGTCCCTTGAGATTTCCCTCTAGATTTGTGCTGTTCCTGTTGACTTCACGGAGAAGCTAAGGCATTAAAACTAAGCTCCAGTGTAGGCTGGTGAAATACATTGCTGCGATGTAAGAGGCGGGGAGATGCTTGATGCAAGCAAATTCCGTTTATTACATGTATTTGTTCATCTTATATATACTTAAATATTCTAAACAAGTCATCGTGTCCTGCTTCTATTGGTTAGTCACACTAACCAAACAGCCAAGACTAGTACAATGATTGGCTTAAAAACGTGAAATCACACGTCTCTATTTTAGCGCAAGGTACAGACACTGCTTTAACATCTAAGCACACAGAGAAACTGTAAGATCTTTGTTTTGCTTTCCTTATCAGAGTTTTACAACCCCCAAGGTCACTTTGCTCCCTGACACCACTAGACACCGTATTTCACACGGTCCGTGCCCAGGGCCTGTGTGTCAACCCCCCTACATCCAGCAGCTGTGTATAACTGAGAGTCTTACCACTCCTGTCAATACATAGAATCATAGAATCACAGAATGGCTCAGGGTGGAAAGGACCTCAGAGATCATCTGCTCCAAGCTCCCTGCCATGGGCAGGGACACCTCTCAACTAGACTTGGTTGCCCAAGGCCTCATCCAACCTGGCCTTGAAAAACCCCAGGCAGGAGGCAGCCACAGCATCTACGGGCAGCCTATTCCAGAGTCTCACCACCCTCACACTGAAGAATTTCTTCCTCAGCTGCAGCCTAACCCTGCTCTCCCTCAGCTTCAAACCATTCCCCCTTGGCCTGTCCTAGACACCCTCAGGAAAAGTCCCTCTGCAGCCTTCCTGTAGGATCACTTTAGGTATTAGAACGTAGCTCTAAGGTCCTCCTGGAGTCTTCCATTTTCCAGGCTGAACACACCCAGCTCCCTCAGCCTGTCTTCATAGCAGAGCTGCTCCAGCCCTTGGATCATCCTTGTGGCCTCTGGACTCACTCCCAACTATTCTGAGTCCTTCCAGAACTGGATACAATATATGAGGTGGGGTCTCAGCAGAGCAGAGGAAAGGGGCAGTCATGTAAAGGCATAGGAAGCACAGGAAACTCACTAGTGAAATAGATGTTAAAAGCTATGATGATCTCAGGTTTTATGGAGAAGATGTTCCAGAAAAGGCTGGATGGGGCATTTAGTGCCATGGTCTAGTTGATTGGATAGGGCTGGGTGAGAGGTTGGTCTGGGTGATCTTGGCGGTCTCTTCCAACCTGGTTGATTCTATAATTCTAAGGTAATATCATGTGTTTTTATGGAGCTGACAGAGATCTTGACCACACACACACACACACACACATACACATACACACAGAGGCAAACAATCTGCACTCATTCTCAGATTCAAATACAGGTATTAGATCTTCTCTGCTCCAGATTGTGAACCTTTAGTAAATGGCAAATAAACCTCAGCTATGTCTCCTCTTTCCAGTAGCCCAGATACTGCTTGAATGTCAGAAGTGAGTCTCCAAACTTTGGTAAATACTCTTTAAATATGTGATATCCTAAATCATTAACAGACTCTGCCTCCCTTCTAAGAAATACCTCGTGTTTTATTATTTAAGATAAAATTATCATCATCTTCACACTGATCCTCAGAGATCACTGGCACAGGTTGCTCATGCAGGTTATGGCTGTCCCCTCCCTGAAGGCATTCAAGGCCAGGTTGGAGGAGGCCATGGTCTAGTGGAAGGTGTCCCTGCCCATGCCAGGGAGGAAGGAACTGGATTATCTTTAATGTCCTCTCCAACCCTACCTGTTCTGTGATTCTGTGCTGGTTCTGTGATCCTGCACCACTGTGATGTAACACCAAAAGTTACACTGACTGGTAGAAGCTGANTACCTGTTCTGTGATTCTGTGCTGGTTCTGTGATCCTGCACCACTGACTGGTAGAAGCTGGTGCAAAATCATAGTGGTGCCTCTGAAACCAAAGCCTGAGTGAGCCATATCAGCTTACAGCACTGCAAGCAGCCATTCAGATCTGAGCTCAGCATTGGCCCAAGATTCTACACTTGTTTGCAAGGCAAACTGTAGGTTGGTAGTGCGACCTTCTCTGGCTGTTAAGCCCTGAGGCTGCCTGCACACTGGTGGCTTGTGGCACTGGCTGCCCGCTCATGCGCAGATGTGCTTGTGTTTGATCTGCAAACACTGTCTGATAAGATAGGAACAACCGAAAGCCGGCCAAAACTCTTGTCTGGCAGCACTGAGAAAGGACTGCAATTGTAGACCTCTGTGGGCTGGGTCGTTTCTTCACAATGATATAGGTTGGAGACTGACCTGTTGGAAGACAGCAAGGGGGAAATGGACCTGGGGGTCCTAGCTGATGGGGGGTTGACCATGAGCCAACAATGTGCTCTTGTGGCCAGGAGGGCCAAGGCCATTCTGGGGTGTTTTGAAGGGCTGTGGTTAGTAGGTTGAGAGAGGTTTTCCTGCCCCGCTGCTCTGCCCTGGTGAGGCCACATCTGAGTACTGTGTCCAGGTAGAACTACTTGAGAGAGTCCAGCACAGAGCCACAAAGATGATGTAGGAAATGGAACATCTCTGTTACAAGGAGAGCCTGAGGGAGCTGGGGCTTGGAGCTTGGAGGAGACTGAGACATGACCTCATTCATGGTTATAAAGATGTGCAGGGTGGGTGCCAAGAGGCTGGAGCCAGGCTCTGCTGGATGATGCCCAATGACAGGACAAGGGGCAATGGGTGGAAGCTGAAAGTTCCATGGAAACACGCAAAGGAATTTTTTTTCTGTGAGGGTGACAGAACATTGGAACAGGCTTCCCAGGGGAGCTGTGGAGTCTCCCTCTCTGGAGATATTCAAAACCTGCCTGGATGTGTTCCTGTATGATCTGCTCTAGGTGATCCTGCTCTGATAGGGGGGTTGGATTGGATGAGCTTTTGAGGTCCCTTCCAGCCCCTGACATTCTGTGATTCTGTAATTCCGAAATGAGAAAAGTTGATTCTAATATTATTTATCCACCCAATTAATCTAACCTCTGTCCCATTGTGCTGGTTTGAGGCTAATTTGATTATGCTAATAAGATAAATTAGATCATTGGTTGTGAAAATAAGAGTGATGAGGTCTGCTTCATTCATCAGTTTGCTGAGAGGGATAAAAAGCCAAAAAAATAAAACAAACACTCTCACATGGGGCTGGGTGGGAGGGGGAAGTTCCTAACCCACCACAGAGGGAGTTGTTCAAACTCTGTTCTCTGAGCATCAGCACCTTCCAAGTGACTTGTTCAGTAGCACATCTGTGCTGAAGCAGAAGCTCAGCATTTGTGCTCTCCTACTTGTGGTGCCCTGGAAGTGGAAATTCTTTCCAAAGAGTCCCCAGAGCCTACAAATGCTGTGTGCCCCCAAGGGCTGACCACTGTAGAGCACAAGGACTGCTGAGTACCAATTTATGGGCTTCTGGCCAAGGGCCTGGTTTGTAGAACTTAGCCCTGGGATCACCTGTGTCACCACTGTGATGGATCAGACCACCCTGATCTACCCATTCCTTGCCTTTGTTTCTTCTGGTAGTGGACACAGCCCTGTGCAGCTTTGTACACGGAGGAATGGAAGCAATTGGAGTGGTTGCTTCAAGTTAGGCTTTGTTTGCTGTTTGCTTTTTTTAATAGAAAAATACTTGCCTATGGTCTTCAGGAATTGACTCTACTGATATTAGAGCTACATTTCAGTATCTGAAGAGGACTTACAGGCAGGCTGGGGAGGGACTGTTCAGAAGGGCCTGTGGTGATATGATGAAGGGCAATGGATTGAAACTGGAGCAGGACAACCTTAGGTTGGATATCAGGAGGAAGTTCTGCACAGTGAGAATGGGGAAATGCAGTATTTGAGGGGGGTCTCAGCAGAGCAGAGTCAAGGAGCTGAATCCCATCTCTTGCCCTGCTGGCCACGCTCGATGCAGCCTAGGAATGCTAAGTGACTGCTCTGGGAAAGGTTTCTCTCCCCACTTACCAGCTTCTGACTACATTGTTTGTTTGTTTTTCACAGCTCTAACATATTAAATACATCAGAGGTGTGCAATATCTTGGCAGAATCTCTTTCCACTCTTTCTAAACTGCATTGCAACTTAAAGAGATTTGAAAGAATAAAACTTCATCTGCTTCCCACACCTGTCCTCAAAATGGGAGATCTGCAGGTCCTAATGATCGTCAGAAGCTGTAATTCATGTAGGTACCTGTGAGTCACCAGTACAACTGTGAGTGCAGCAAGGACTTTAGACTCAGAGGGGTTGGAACTAGATGATCTTTAAGGTCTTTTTCAACCCATCCCATTCTGTGAATCTATGAACGTATTCCTTTTTTTCTCTATAATTTTATTTAATGGCCTGTTAGTGAAATATCCTTACAAGGTGATGTAAAAGAAATTAACCTTATATCAGCTCAGATTCTTGTATGTGACTGACTGAGTTCAAGGCTGCATTCTTTGTGGCCAAGAAGGCCAATGGGATCCTGGGGTGCATTAAGAAGACTGTGTCCAGCAGATCCAGGGAGGTTCTCCTCCACTCAACTATGCCCTAGTGAGGCCCTACTTGTAATACTGCATCCAGTGCTGGGCTCCCCAGTTCAAGAGGGACAGGAATCTATTAGAGAGAGTCCAACAGAGGGCTGCAGGGCTGCTGAAGGGACTGGAGCACTGCCTGATAAGCAGAGGCTGAGAGCCCTGGAGCTGCTTAGTCTGCAGAGGAGAAGCCTGAGAGGGGATTTGAACCATGTCCATCAGTAGCTGAGGGCTGGGGGTCAGGAAGGAAGGGACAGGGACAGCCTCTGCTCACTTGTGCCCTGGCACAGGACAAAGAGCAAGGGATGGAAACTGTGGCACAGCAAGTTGCACCTCAACACAACGAACTTCTTGACTGTAAGGTTCCCAGAAGCAGCACTGGCACAGGCTGCCCAGAGAGGTTGTGGAGTCTCCTTGTCTGGAGCCTTTCCAGCCCTGTCTGGATGTGTTCCTGTATGACCTGTGCTAGATTCTATGATTGGACTGGCGACCTCCAGAGCTTACTTCCACCCCGTAACATCAGATTCTTGTATATGATGGCTAAGTTCAAAGCTGCATCCTGTGGCTGACACAGATGTCCATAATGGGGTGGCAGGCTGCAGTTTGGTTACATACCACTGCAAATGGCAAAGATGTTACAGCTGCACCCAAGGGGGATTTTCTGCATGAATCATTTCAGGGTTTTTTTCCCCAAAGAAGGAGTCACATTTCTGAAAATAATTTATTTCCTTCTAGAGCTTGGGACAGAAAAGGAATCACTCAAAACAAGACGTTGAAGTATTTCCAGTTTGGAAACTTAAATGATTTTTATTTTTTCCTTCCCACCCCTACCTCCCCCAATCATTCTTTTGCCACTGAAGGTAACAGAGTACATCAGTAAAGGAATGAGATTCTGCTGTCTTTTGTTCCCCTTTCACTTTTCATACAAGGAGAAAATAGAAGGGAAAGTTGAAAGCAAAAACTCCTCTATGGTCTATTCTAATGTGGTCAGGTAATAACTCATAAATTCATTGTCAAGTTCTTATATATACATATATATATATATATATACACACACATATATACATGTATTTATATATAATATATTCATGTGTGATGTGTGCTTTTTAGATGTTACCTTTCTTTGGCATTTTCCACTACATTGTGGTTATTTTTAGGTTCCACACACACCCTTTTTATTCCACTCATCCTTTTTACTGTGGTTTAAAATGCTGAAAACTAGCCTGGTATTAAATTCCATTCCAGTCAAAGTGAAATGTAATGCACAGCACATTGCCAGTGCACTTGGGAGTTACAGCAAATCTCTGCACTGAAAACCAGTTTTCAATCATGTTTACAGTTGGGATTTGGGCTGGCAGGCTGGGCTTTGCCTCTTTGCCATCTTGCACTGCTTGTTTGCAGCCTGCAGTTACCATGGGTGGCCAAGAGACACAATGAGATCCTGGGGAGCGTCAAGAAAAGTGTGGCCAGCAGGTCTAGGGAAGTTCTTTCACACCTCTGGTCTGCCCTGTTGAGACCACAACTGGAATACTGTGTCCAGTTTTGGGCTACCCAGTTCAGAAGAGACAGGGACCTGCTGGAGAGAGTGCAATGGAGAGCCACGAGGATGACTGGGAGACTTGACCATCTCTGCTATGAAGAGAGACTGAAAGCCCTGGGGCTGTTTAGTTTGGAGAAGAGAAGGCTGAGAGGGGATTTGATCAATGTCTATAAATATCTAAGGGGTGGGTGTCAAGTGGAGGGGGCCAAGCTCTTTTCAGTGGTGTGAAGTAGTAAGACAAGCAACGGATACAAACTGGAACATAGAAGGTTTTACCTCAACATGAGGAGAAACTTCTTAACAGTGAGGGTGACAGAGCCCTGGAGCAGGCTGCCCAGAGAGGTCGTGGATTTTCCTTCTCTGGAGAATGCCCAAACCCCACCTGGATGCATTCCTGTGCCTACTACCCTGGGTGATGCTGTTCTGGCATGTGATTGGACTGGATGATCTCTGGAGGTGTCTTCCAACCCCTAACATTATGTGATTCTGTGATTCTGTGTGCTGTTCCCTGCCTGCCTGAGCCCTGGGGTCGATCTGAACATTGTGCCCTGGGAGTGGAAGACTCTTTCTGTGGCTGAGCCACCACAAACTTCAGGCTATTCCAGCAGCCAGTCCTTGCCTCTTCTTGAATGGATGAAAAAGGAGGCAGAGATGTCAGTACGGCTAGGAGGACATCCACAGGCAGACTGGGCTGCTGCTGGATTTCAGCAACCTACATCCTAGCTAATCTGGATCAAAAGCAGGAGATGATGAGTGGCCTTGCAGAACTGGACAGTGTCAATGTTTGCTCCACACATTTCCTCTGTGGTGGTGGAGGGTGCATTTTTCTTGCAAGGAGTAGGTGAAGGGGAGGCCAAAAGGGTCAGATTCTGTTGACACCCCTAAAAGTTTGGTGAAGGCTACTTGTTTGGTTTGGCCTTCAGAGCACTGCAAATAAACTCTAAGGGCATAGCCACAGTGAAGCTGGGTCAAGGTGTCAATGTGGCTTTGGATTAGGGTAGTGACAGTTGAGGTGATGGGTGGGAGGCATCATGAGCTGGAGGAAAGATGTACAAAGTGTGGGGCATGAGAGCCCAGTGTTAAGACTGTTCCGGCTGGTGAGCTTCTTTAAAAGGGATCTTCCACTGAAGTGCTGATGAAGCACTTCAGAAGCAAGCTGAGACAAAAACTGCTGGGAATGAAGAGATCCTTATGGACAGCATACATTTTTCTTTCACTGCCTCTTTTAGTACTCAGGATAGTGGGGTATGGATGAACAAATGCAGGTGGAGGGAAATGCAGATGGGGAGCTCAGCCAGGTGGCCAGCAGAGATTTACTCACTTTGCTCCATTCCCTCTTGTGTGACCATGATCACCTTGATTCCCTCCTCCCACAGCTGGGAACACCTCACAGTAGGGTTATCAAGCTCAGGTCTTTCTTGCTCATAGAAATGCAAACAATTTTTCTTTCACAGAATTGTCAGGGTTGGAAGGGACCCCAAACATCATCCAGCTCCAACCTCCCCTGCCATGGGTAGGAACACTTTCCGCTAGATCAGGTTGCTCAGAGCCACATCCAGCCTGGCCTTAATTTCCAGGGATGAGGCTTCCATCGCTTCCCTGGTCAACCTGTGCCAGTATCTCACCACCCTCATGGTGAACAACAACTTCCTAACATCCAATCTGAATCTCCCCACTTCTAGTTTTGTTCCATTCCCCCCAGTCCTATCACTTCCCAACACCCTAAACAGTCCCTCCCAGGCTTTCTTGTAGCCCCCTTTCATGTCTATATGACACCAGGAACCTTCACTGCTCTGTGAGTGGTGCTGCTGGTGTCTGCATCAGACTGTCTGAAAGGTGGGTTGGTCACTAGCAACAGCATTCAAGAGAAGTTTGCACCTTTGAGTTGAAAATTAAGTAAAATAACGTTTATCCTTTTAGGTCTTCTCTGCTATCAGAGCTGGTTATTTGTTGGTGTTATTGGTGCAGCGGATCCAACGTAAACCACAGCCTGCTGCTATAAGGACAAGCCCTGAGGAAAGGCAGTAGTTTGCAGTCATCCCAATGCTGTATTAGGAGGTAAGAAGAGCAGAGATCCTTTCTCCAGCACACCCTGATGCATGTAGTAAAAGGTCTCCTCATACAAAACCTTTATGTGTATTTTTTTCTGGAGATATTTCAGCCTTTGCCACATTCATAGAATCATAGAATGGCTTAGGTTGGAAGGGACCTCAAACATCATCCAGTTCCAACCCCCCACCATAGGCAGGGACCTCGCTCAAGGTCTCATCCAACCTGGCCTTGAACACCTCCAGGGAGAACATCCACATCCTCCCTGGGAAACCTGTGCCACTGTCTCACCACCCTCACTGCAAAAAAATTCTTCCTAACATCCAGTTTCAATCTCCCCTCTAACAGTTTAAACCCATTACTCCTCATCCTGGCATTACAAGACCTTGTAAATAGTCCCTCCCCAGCCCTCCTGCAGACCTCCTTCAAACACTGGAAGGCCACTACAAGGTCTCCTGGAAGCCTTCTCTTCTCCAGGCTGCAGAGCCCCAACTCTCTCAGCCTGTCCTCACAGCAGAGCTGCTGCAGCCCTCTGAGCATATCCGTGGCCTCCTCCACACTCGCTCCAACAGTTCCATGTCCTTTTTGTGTTGAGGGCTCCAGAACTGCACACATCACTCCAGGTAGGGTCTGAGGAGAGCAGAGCAAAGGGGCAGAATACCCTCCCTTGCCCTGCTGCCACGCTGCCACGCTGCAGCCCAGCACACAGTTGCTGTCCAGGCTGCACCTGCATTCATGCTGGTGTCTCTCTTGAAGGATGGAGGGGATGAGACCTTGCTCTCTTGAGCATCCCTTAAACTGGTGGGGGAGGGCAGGGGACATGGTCTTCTGAGCTTCACTAGTGTGAAGCATGGTGGTACCCAGCTTGGAGTACAAGGTCCCACTTTGGGCTACCAGAGGGGGAATTGTGGCACGGCACCAACTTGTTGAGATCCTACCCAACTGCCTGGCATCAGCTGCTCTTTCCTCCAGGAACTGGTAGGGAACATCTCTGCTTTGTTCCTGAGCCTGGATTAATTTGTGTGGTGTAACATGATCCTATCCATCACACACATTAGCAACACAGCAATTAATCCTCTTTCATAGGCTGGAATAGACTGAAAACGGGGCCAGGAGGTTGCAAAATGTTATTTAGCATCTTCAAGACAAATAAAGGTTAAAGCAGTGGCTGTTACCTGCTGGTAACTGGTAAAAGAACAGAAAAATAAAATAAACCATGCAAGGCAGAGGAAAATGACACTGGAGTCAGCTGCAAAGGCATGAGGAAGGAGGTGTGGTTAAAAGGCAGATGCACGAGGGAGTCCACAGCCTAAACCCCCTTCATTATCTAGTTGAGAGCTCCCAAAAGCTGTGGCTAGAATGGGAGATATGAGCCTAACAGGTCTGTTTATATGACTTCTCTAAACAGTCCTCCACTCAGATCTTTTGCTTCTTCAAAACCTTTATTTTTCCCTTGTGTTTTGATTCCTTTCATCTTAAAGGACACCCTGCCATTTCCCCAGTCTGTAAATAAAAATTGAACTGATAAAGGTCACAAGCTCAGGCTCCAGGGAGAATTACCCTGCAGAAAAGAAAAGCCAAAGTGGGGCCTGCCAGGACTGCCCTTGGAATCCAGTGCCGAGGACTGGTGAACGTTGCCCAGCTCCTTGCCTCTGCTGCTTGATGGTCTGGAGGGTAAGGATCCAGTCAGGGGACCTGGACAGGCTGCAGAGCTGGGCCCAACCAGCCTTGAGAAGTACAAGGTCAACTGCAAGGTCCTGCACCTGGGCCAGGGCAATCCCAAGCACAAACCCAGGCTAGGCAAGGAGTGACTCAAGAGCAGCCTGGAGGACTGGAGGAGGACCTGGGGGTGTCAGTTGGTGCCAAACTGCCCAGGAGCCAGCACTGGTTGCTGGCAGCCCAGAGCCAGTTGTGTGCTGGCTGCAGCCAGAGCAGGGACAGCAGCAGCACAGGGAGGGGATTCTGCCCCTCTGTTCTGCTCTGCTCAGACCTCACCTGCAGCACTGCCTCCAGTTCTTGGGCTCCCAGCACGCGAGGGACTTGGAGCTGCTGAAGAGAGTCCAAAGGAGGCCATGAAGATATTCAGATGACTGTAGAACCTCCCCTGTGGGGACAGGCTGAGAGAGCTGGGGCTGTTCAGCCTGGAGAAGGCTCCAGGGAGATCTTAGAGCAACCTCCCAGTACCTGAAGGAGACAACAAGAAAGCCAGGAAGGGACTTTCGACAAGGGCTTGTAGTGCTAGGATGAGGGGGAATGGATTGAAGCTTGAGGAGGGCAGATTGAGACTGCAATGAGGGTCACAAGACTCTGGAACAGGACTCCCAGGGAGGTGATGGATGTCCTATCCCTGAAGGTGTTCAGGGCTAGGTTGGATGAGGCCTTGAGCAGCCTGGAGGTGTCCTTGCCCATGGCAGGTGGCTTGGAACAAGATGATATTTAATGTCCCTTCTAACCTAAACCATTCTGTGAATCTATGAATTATCCTGTGCTGAAAAAAGAAGAGGGTTGGAGTTTGCTAAGGGGTCAGGATGGAGTGTGGTGAGTAGAGCTGAAAGGTAAACCTCTGTTGTGAGAAAAGCATTTGCAGGGCAGGTGTGGGATTGGCTTCCTGTGTATATGTTAAGGGTTAAGCCTTCCTGGGGGGCTTACCTGAACTGGATCCTGACTCCTCCTTGGGGGTGGTTCTGACCTGCCAGGTGTCGTGTTTAGTCCCTCTCACTTCCTGCTGAGACCCTCTATAAAGGGGAGATGGACTTCTTGTTTCTCTCTCTTGCTTCTGCTCCTCATCAGCCAGCATCGTGTTTTCCTGCTGCTGCTCCTGCCATTTCCACACATTCTCCAGCAAACACGTGGGGAGAACAAACATATTTGGAACTTTTTTACTCACTGCATTTCACCATCATCTTGCATCTATCTGCATCTACCACCAACTCCAGCTTCACCACTTGGATTCAACTTCCATCCACTCCTATCTACCGGTTGTATACCTGCATTTTTGTATTTTTTTTCCTTTCCCCACATCCTCTGTGATCCACCTTACCATACACCTATATTTTGTATTTCATTCCCTTTCCCTTTACCTAAAATACCTTCTATTTATTGTTAAAGGTTTGGGGTTTTTTTGTTTTTGTTTTTGTTTTTTTTTACTTCCAAATCGACTTAAGTCTATTTATTGATCAGAGGGGATAGCTTAAACAAATACAGTATAGTCAAAAACCTTGGTCCCTCCACTCCAAAGCCAGCTCCATGAGAAAATCTCCAGCACATCAGATGCTGCCATGTTTATCTTGTGAGCCATCAGGATGAGGAGCTGTGCACCCTGGGTGCTCTTACTCATCTGGAGTGCAGCAGTAGCTGCCACGCATGGACTCTGACAGAAGAAGCAGATTGCCAGGAATGATTTTGGTCAAATTCCTAGAAATCCCTTGTGCAGCAACTGTCCCAAGTTCCTTAACACCCCCCACAACTCCATCTCAGAGGATGTGTGGTGGCCCTGTGCAGTCCAGAGATGACAAAGTGAGACTGTCGCCTACTCATAAGTGACAGATTGAGTTAAGTTCCTCTCTGGCATGTACACATTTACATGTCCTCTAACATCTAATTACACTGAAGCATCCCACAGAAAGCACACATTTGAGGCTTTTAATGCTAACCCAATAAAATAAAAAGCAACACAACCATTTTGAGATAATTATGGCATCAGCAGCCCCCTGCCTGCTTCCAGGCAGGCATTCATGGGAACCCCTCGTGGGCGTTCAGGCAGTGTGAGAAAATAGCGAGGGCATTGAATCTCAATTCTCTGGCACAAACGCTGCAGTGTGGTGGGCTACCTCAGAGCTAAGAAATCTCTGAAACATCAACATTTGGTTTCCTGCTTGATCTAAGCTGGCCTGGCCTGAGGCAGGGGTCGATAACAAACTGCTCTGTTGTTTGCTGGTAATAAGACTAGCAGAGCTTGTCTCATCGGCTCCCTCTCCAGCAATATCAAAGTCCCTCATTCACATTAAGTAGCATCAGGCTTTGACCCATTTCCTTTCTGATGTTGAAACGTGGAGTTTTATAGTCGTAGAATCATTGAGTCATAGAATAATAGTCATAGAGTCATAGAATGGTCTGGGTTGGAAGGCACCTCCAAATGTCATCCACTCCAAACCCCTCTGCAGTCAGGTTGCCCAGAGTCCTCTTGAGCCTCACCTTGATTATGTCCAGGGATGAGGCCTCAACTACCTCCCTGAGCAGCCTGTTCCAGTTTTCCATCACCGTCATGGTAAAGAATTTGTTAGTAGAAAGGTGAGTTACAAGAGAAAAGAGTAGGCTGATGGTTTCCTTATCCCTGGTTTGTTTTGCTCTTTGCTTCAGCCTGCCCAAGGCGTGCCAGTGTGCTCTGGTCCACGGGGACCAGTTTGTAAAAAGGTGGGCAAGCAGCTCAGTGCAATGCCTGTGTGTGAATAAGGCACTCAAAGCTCTGACCAGTCTCTTAGGGCTGGTAGTATTGAGCAGGTAAGGACAGGGTGAAGTCAGAGGTTTCTGCAATAGAATGAGATCTGGAAATCAGCACAAGCTGTGAGAAGTTCTAGAGCTTGGAAAGAAAAATGTGAAGTGGCAGGCTAATGTGAAATGGCAATGATGAAATCAGGGCTTTCAGCAGCACTAAGCTGTTTTAAAAGTGGCAAAGACACACCAAAGATAATTTCTCTTTCCAGAACTATCACAATTCACATTTGTGGCATTTTAAAGGTAGGAAGGCAGGCACCTAAAGCGAGGAAAAGGCAGAAGATGGTATCAGGACCTGCAGCTCTTTCTCTTCCCCATGGCAGCATCCTCTGTGCATTGCCAGCACAAGCAGGGTGCCTCTCCTCAGGGTTCCTGCCTCCTCTGCTGCACAGGGTGAGGAACGCTGCTGGAAAGAGCTGCTCAGGGTTTATTTTTATGCCCAGAGTTCAGTGTGTGGCCTTGACTGGCTGTGCTGCACAGCACCGAGTGCAGCAGGGGGGCAGCAGCTCCCTTTGCACGCTTTGCCTTGGCTCATGCTGTGTGCTGAAGGAGGAGGGGAAGGTTGTCCATCTTCCTGATTTGAAGACCATGCCCTCTCAAAACACCACTTGAGGAGGAAGGAGGCATTTATTTGGGGAGTAGAGCTTTGATACTTTTCACTGAGGTGCTTTTGTACTCAGTGTCATGGAAGGGAAGGGTCCTCTGTGCTGTCCCAGTCACACAATCATAGAATGATAGGGCTTGTAAGGGACCTCCAGAGATCATCCAGTCCAACCCTCCTCCCACAGCAGCATCACCTAGAGCAAGGCACACAGAAACACATCCAGGCAGGTTTGGAAAGTCTCTAGAGGGGAAGACTCCACAACTTCTCTGGGCAGTCTGCTCCAGGGCTCTGCCACCCTCACAGGGAAACAGTTTTCCCTCCCGTTCCCATGGCACCTCCTCTGCTCCAGCTTGCACCAATGTCCCTTGTGCTGTCCTTGGTCATCCCTGAGCAGAGCCTGGCTGTGTCCTCCTGACACTGCCTGCACATCTTTAGGAGCTTGAATGAGGGCAGCCCTCAGGCTCCTTTGCTCCAAGCTCCAAGCCCCAGCTCCCTCAGCCTGTCCTCATGGGAGATGTTCCACTGCCTGCAGCAGCTTTGTGGCTCTGTGCTGGACTCTTTCAAGCAGCTCCCTGAGGTCTTTCTTGACCTGAGTGGCCCAGAACTGAAGAGCATCCCCGTGACAGAGCATTACAGGAATCTGGGAGGATTTTCCGCATTCCCCCACTTCAGTAAATCACAGACAGCACTACCCCTGCCATCAGTGGGAAGGTCCCGTGTGACACTGCTGCAGTAGGTGACACCACTATTACCCCTCATCACCTTTTTCTCTCTGTTCTCAGGAGAAGGCAGTAAAATTATTCAGCTCAGCTTGAGAGTTTCAGGACTGAGCAGCACCTGCAATTTCACTTCATTCCAACTAACTTTTATGTCTCTTGACACAAATGCCAGACCCTTGTGTGCCATCAAGTGGGCTGCAGGCAAGAAGCTGCGGTCGAGCGAGTTACAGCAGCAATCCTGAGGTCTGTCAAGCAGCTTCCAGGGAAAGAGCAGGTTATGCTGGGACAGGAGGGCAAATCCAATGTGACAATATATTTTGTTAAGCTGAAGTGGCACTGCTTAATGTGGCTGCCTGAGCCCAGGTCAGTTCTCACTCCAGATTCAAGGTTTTACCTGGAATAAACCAGAAAGTCATGAAGTCTGTTATTTGACAAGGGCTTCTGTGGCTAGCAACTGTTTCTTTTCCAGTGGGGTGAGCTGTGTTTGCTTCTTATGCACAATTCCCCCTCTGTTGTGTTTTGCTTGCATTCATTTTACTGGCAGAGAAGTCTTTTCAAGTGCACCTTTTATCTTCTTTTCTCTCCCCACTGCTCATTGAGAAAGCTCTTTCTGAAAGCACAGCCAGCTCACTGTCATATGGAGAGCAAGAACCTGCCCAAGCAGCAGAACATCTACATTTTCATTCGTAATGTAAGCCAGAAAAAAACCCCAATCACTGTCCTGAAATGTAGCTCCATGTTACACTCTTCCATGGTTAAGCCATCCCCAAGCCCTGGCCTGACAAGTTTTGAATTGATTGTGGGCAATTAAAGAGTCAGGAATTATAAATTATGTAGTTTTTTATAATTTCCAAAGCCCCTCCCGCAATCTGTGTACAAACTAGTTTAAATCTGGGTCCTAATGCGTTTGGAAAAATCTTCACAAGGATGCCTTTTCAGGTAATTTAGGAAAATCAGAAAAATTTGAAAGGTTTGGGCATAAAACATCTTTGCCCTACTTGCAAACGTGAGGCTGTCTCTTTTGTGGCAGAGTCCAGAGTTGCAAATTACAATCCAGCAGTGGATCAGCGTCACATGGAGTCCAGTGCCCACCAAAGTCCAAAATGACTGCAGATAGGACTTTCACAAAGCCATGATCACCAAGCAAGGTAGGGGAAAGCCAGGGTGCTCTGTGGTGTTCCCACAAATGACAGCAGTTTACTGTAGAGGCAGGTCCTGCAGCAGGAAGTCAGGATGCGATGGTGCAAAAGCAGGGACCATGCACTTTCTTGTCACCGTTCTTCCAGATGCTCCTCAAGGTCTGGCTCAAAGTCCCTCTCAAGGTCCCTCTCAAGGTCCCTGCAAGGTCCGTGAAAGGTCCAACTCAAGATCCAATTAAATATGTCCAGTTGCTGTACATATATACTGGAGCGATTTTTTCCTTCCCTGTTCAAGCCCACAGGGGTGGGAAAAGGAACTTCACACCTACTTCACATTCCAAACGTCCAATGACAGAGGTGGGGAGGGAGGAAAACTGTTTCGCACCCTGTTCAAACTTCAGGTGGAGCAGGGACTTGGGTGTGCCCTGCCACACTCTGTGCACAGCTCATTTGGGTGGCACCAGAAGGACCTGGTCCCCCAGGCAAAGCAGCCACTCAGGGAACACCAGAGGGGAGAGTTACTTTCTGGCCATCTCAGCAAACACCTGGAGAGTGTGGCCAGGCTTCTCTGGGGTGACGTAAAAATCCTGCTTGATAGCTCTTCCAGCTTGAAGGAAGAGTGCAGCGGAAACTCCAACTTATTCAACAGTTCTTTTCCTCCTTTTGCTCTATGCTGCAGGTGCATGGCTCAGTGCTGATGCCAGAGGCAGGCAGGCACCTCTAGCTCTTGTTCCTAGCTGGTGACAGCTAAAAAACCAGGAAACTATAAAAAGCACCTTGGTATGGAAAGGGGGAAAAGGATGTTCTGCTGGTGGGGAGATGCCCCTTCTGCTGTCATAATGGAGTGAGGTTTGATTAATTAATGTGAGATGGTTTTTCAAAATTAATATTGTTTATTAACTTTGATATTCAAACTTTTCCAACCCTGACCACTAATTTTATTAATAAACAGGTTCAATTGTAATGGTCATGGAACGCATTACATAAATTATATCTAGATCTAGTATTAGCTGTCAATACATAAATGATTAAACCCAATTGAACTCAAACTGAAAGAGAAGGTTTCTTGTGGTTAGTTACCTCTTGGACACTAGATGGACTCAGGACTCTTTCTGCTTAGGCAGAACTCTAGGTAATGACTTAAGCTTAAGTTAGTTAGTCACAAATATTATTTCTGGACTTGTGAGGCTACCAATATTAAGACTGTACTCAAAACGCTTGCAGGGAATTCTGTTTGTTGCCTTTCTGGTTGGTCTGGCTGCTACTGAGATTTCTGATTCACCCCAGGCTCCACAGGACACTGTTTTGGAGAACAGACAATCACTGGTCCTGGCTTTTCCTGGATGATCTGTGTGCCTCCAGGGCTTGCTCATCTCAGGAGATGCAGAGCTGCTCCAGCAGGTGCAGGCAGGCATCTTGCGATGTGTCTCAGTGTGCTGGGTCACACTGGCTGTTGTATGCAGCTATCGTGTGAAGGCAATTAGAGCTGCTCCTGGTAAACTCAAAGCAGTTCCAGGCTGAGTTATAGCTCAGCAGAATTGTGCTATAAAGCAATAAGGCATTAACATTGCCAGTAGGCAACAGACACAGAGATACAGCAGAACACAGAATAGCAGTAATGCACAGAACAATGGCAAAAGCACCTTGTGTTACCTGCTCATCTGAGATTGGTTGAGCCTTTGGACATAATAGTTTATCCAATCGGCATGGCAATAAGCCAAGCTTTACCATATTTGGGTGAAACCACAGGTTCTGCTGTGCCCATATTTGGGGAGAGCACAGGCCTCGCACAAGCTTAGCACAAGGCAAGCACATGTAAGTTGTTTACCACAGGATGCAAGCAGGCACAGTTGTGTAATCCAGACTGCTCAGACTCCATGGTTCCAGGTCTTTTGTCCTTTTTCTCATGGTTACCTTTCCCCAGAAAGAAGGAAGGAGAGCAGAAAAACATGTCTGGGCAAGCCAGAACATGTATAAGCCTATTTTTGACTCTTCAGGTCTAGCACAACAGCCACCAGCCCAGGTGCCACTGAAACAAGAAGCCAGGGAAAGCAGAGCAGATTCACCACCTTCTGGAAGAGTGCTGTGAGGTTGTCACATCCCACACAAGAAGCAACTTGTACCAGTGTTAGATAAGCACCACCTTTTGTCCTTGCTGCCAGGCAGATGAGGCAGGCAGGACTGCAGCATGCTGCTCACTCCAGCCACACTGCTATTTAGGACTGAGGAAACCTCTTGGTCGGGTCAAAGCCAACAAGGGAGTGCCCTCTCCTGGACAGCAACTCCAGGATAATGTCTAAAGGCAGCAGTGTCCTGGCATGTACCCCAAAGTCCCTTTCCCAGTGCAAGAGGAGAGGACTTTTCTGTGAGCTTCACCTCACCTTGCAAGCTTCATTATGCCCATGGGCTGGGGAAAGGGATGACAGCAACAAGCAGACTACACACCAAGCTGAGGAAGGGCAAGCTTGCTCTGGGGGTGCACCACTGGCTCCTCGAGTACTCTCCAACCTGCTACAGACAGGAGTGGGCCCTGCCACTACAGACGGCAACTAGAAGCCACTGATGGGTCTCACCAGGGAAACTCAGCTTGGGTGGCAGACTCTAGGGTGAAGAGCTGCCAACGGACAGACTGCAGATGATGTGATCTTTAGCCATTGTGAGGGCATTTGTCCAAGCTCTGTCTCTGCTGTGTTCCTACTTTAACCTTAACATTACCTGGCAGAGTCAGAGAGCTACCGGAGTGAGCCAGCTCAGAGATGGAGGTGGATTTGTAACCACAGGGGTCCTGAATGCCATGAAAATAGATTAAGTTAGTTTTCACAACCAGAACAGACAAAATTCATGGCTACTCAGGCCCTCTCCAGCCTCTCAGAACTCCAAAAGAAATACCTCTCTTCCCAAACCCTGGCACAGCTTCTGTGAGGGTTATTGTGCTGCTCACATCCCTTAAAGGGACCACATTATTCCTCCTGCTGCTCAGCCATGGCATCCAGCTGTTTTGTAAGCTGCTTTTCAACCTGAAGAAAACTCACCCTTTCTTTCTAACAGACAGCAGGACAACTCCTTCAGCTGAGGTGGGTAAGGGGAGATTCCCATTTCCTGCAGAGACAGCTTGCCTTTAATCACTGATCAGGACTCACACTCACAGTCCTGGGAATGCCAGGTAGGGTTTGTAGCAGAGGGTGGAATTGGGCAGAAGGGTGATTCCAGCACAGGCACTTGTCCTTTGCAAGGGAACCCTTGAGTGTTTGCTGTCCCTGATGACCACTCAGCTCTCTAGATGTGCTCACATCTCTCTCTCAGTAAGCATCAGCCAAGCAAACATAGGAAATTGTTTCTGACAAGGAAAGACCACGGAGAAAGACTTTTTTTTTCTTTCTTTTTCTTTTTTTTTTTTTTTTCCCTGTGAATGACACACTTTGTTTGTCATTATTTAGAGAAATATGTCTGTATCTATTGCTGCTGGTTTGCTGTTTCATCACCACACAATCAAAGACTGTTAGAGGTTGGAAGTGACCTCCAGAGATAATCCAATCCAACACCCCTGGCAGAGCAGCATCGCCTAGCACAGGTCACACAGCAACACATCCAGGTGGGTTTGGAACATCTCCAGAGAAGGAGACCCACAACCTCTCTAGGCAGTCTGCACAGGGATGTCACCCTCACCATGAAGTTGGAGACACTGACTCCCAAGCAGTGACCACATTAAATGTGATTTTACAGCTCCCAGTGGGATGAAAAGAAAGCAAAAATATCTTCGGAGCAATGTTGTGCTTTACATTTTCTTTTGGCATTTTGGATGGTCTCTAAGGTTTCTTCCAACCAAAGTCATTCTGTGAATCACACATTCACATATGACATTGGGTGGGAAGGGACCCTCAAAGGACATCTTGGTCAACCCTCCTGCACTCAGCAAGAGACATCTCCAACCAGAGCAGGCTGCACAGGGACACATCCAGTCTGATCTTCTAGTGTGTGCAGGGATGATGCCTCCACCACATCCCTGGGCAGCCTGTTGCAGTATTTCACCACTCTCACTGTGCAGAACTTCCTCCTGATGTCCAACCTAAACCTGCCCTGCTCCAGTTCCAAAACATTGCCCCTCATCCTATTCCCACAGGCCTTTCCAAACAGTCCCTCCCCAGCTTTCCTGAAGGTCCCCTTCAGGTATTGAGACATAGCTCTAAGGTCTGCCTAGAGTCTCCTCTTCTCCAGACTAACCAACCTCCAGTTCCTGCAGCTGCTCCTCATGTGATGCCCTCCAAAACCATCCCCAGCCTCATTGCTCTTCTCCAGACAACCTCCAGCCCCTCAATGTCTTTCCTATGATATGGTGCCCAGAACTGCTCAAGCTATGGACTCTTCAGGGCCAAGTCCAGGGACACCATCACTGCCCCACTCCTGCTGGACACTGGTTTGGAACTAGGCCAGGATGCTGTTTGCCTTCTTGGCCATCTTCTGGCTAATGTCCAGCTTGGTGTCCACCAGCATCCCTAGATCCTCTTCCACCAGGCTGCTTTCCAGCCACTCTGCCTCATGCCTGGATCACTGCTTGGGGCAGTTGTGACCAAAGAGCAGGACCCAGCCTTTGGTTCCAGGCTCATTGTGTTGAGCATCAGGATGTTTTCAGTGGGGTGGCTGCTATGTGTTTCTCCTGCTTTTCCATCCTCAAGGCTCAAGCCTAGAGGGATTTTCTTCCTTCTCATCTGTGAGATATGATGCTCTTCACCCACTGTGCTCTGGGTATTACTTGAATTACTTTAGAGCCTACAATATAATTACCCTACAGGAGCCAAAATTGAGGGAAAAAAAACAAAGGACGAAGAAAATTAGTTTTCTCTTCCCTGCCTTCTTGGAATCAAACCAGGATTTAATGAATGAGAAATTTAAAATTAAATTTGAAATTAAATGTAATGAATTAGTTGCTCCTGAAAATGTGATTTGCATACAGAAACAGAGATCAGTCTTCACTGACCCTTCCCCCTTCTGAAAAATGACAGAGCAACTCATTTCCCAGCCACTTAAGGCTCATGGCAAGGGCACTGCTTTTTCAAGCTTTTCTTCTGGTATTTCATGCTGTAAAATCACAGAATCACAGAATGTCAGGGGCTGGAAAGGACCTTGAAAGATCATCTAGTCCAATCCTCCTGGAGAAGAGAAGACTTCAGGGGAACCTTAGAGTTGACTTCCAGTACCTGAAGGGATCCTACAGGAAGGCTGCAGAGGGACTTTTCCTAAGGGTGTCTAGAGACAGGACAAGGGGGAATGATTTGAAGCTGAGGGAAAGTAGGAAGAAGCTGTTCAGTATGAGCTAGAACAGGCTGCCTGGGGAGGTTGTGGCTGCCTCCTCCCTGGGGGTGTCCAAG
The DNA here is from genome assembly GCA_013396835.1 of Psilopogon haemacephalus. NCBI lineage: Eukaryota > Metazoa > Chordata > Aves > Piciformes > Megalaimidae > Psilopogon > Psilopogon haemacephalus. The sequence goes on along the minus strand of VWZI01003770.1, from coordinate 144,462 downwards.
GCCTGGTTGGATCAGGCCATGAGCAGCAGAGTCTAGTTAAGAGGTGTCCCTGCCCATGACAAGGAGATTGGAGGAGATGATCTCTGAGATCCCTTCCAACCTGAGCCATTCTATGATTCTATGAACAGTCTCTACTGAGCTGTGCCAGCAAGGAGGATGTAGAGGAAGTTCTCTCTGCAGTATCAGCAGCAGAGCTTAGGTTACCTGCAGTCTTTCTGCCCAGAAAATGGGAGAGTTTTCTGGGATGTATATTTATGCTCAGCAGTGACTCTCTTACAGAGAAATGGGAAGCATTTTAACTTTGATGGCTGGTTTTAAGTTGGCAACAGAGTTGGCAGCTTAAGTTCTCAGGCAGCACTGAGTCCACTCCTCCCCACGTGGGCAGGAAAAGGACTGGAGCTGTTCTTACATTATTCGTGACAAGCTTTAGCAACTTGCTTGATGTCAGCATTCACAGCTTCTGCTCTGTAGCATCTCCATTGTCCCACATATCTGCCCTGCTCAGGCTCAGCGATTCCAGCAGCAATAAACACCTCACAGGTTTCCAGTGCCATTGTGCAGTCAGGGGGAAAGCACTAAGGCAGCCTGCACGCCAAACAATGAGGAAGGCTTCTTCTCCACCTCTTCCCTGTGATGGTGATCATGCACCTCTTTTTCCAGAGCACAGCTGGTCCTCTGGGCAGAACTGGACATGTTCAGACTCTCTACACTTCTTTCTTTTGTGCCAGTAAGGAGATGCCCTTGAAATTCTTCTGTCAGGGCAGGATCATAGAATCCTAGAATGGCTCAGGTTGGAAGGAACCTCGGAGATCATCTACTACAACCCCCCCTGCCAAGGGCAGAGACACTTCTCACCTAGTCTTGACTGCTCAAGGCCTCATCTAGCCTGGTCTTGAGCATTGCTTAGGGAGGAGGTAGCCACAACATACTTGGTGTAGGGTAAAAAATGGCAACAAACAAACCTGGCAGCAGTGAGTGAAGGTATATTGATGCCCATTCCATAAATCTGACACAGAATCTTCATTTTGTCAATTCACTGATATCCAAGGGAGGCCATGAATATTCCCAGGGGGCTGGAGAACCTCCCCTATGGGTCAGGCTATGAGAGCTGGGGCTGTTCAGCCTGGAGAAGAGAAGGCTCCAGGGAGACCTTAGAGCAGCCTTCCAGTACCTGAAGGGGGCTACAAGAAAGCTGTGGAGGGACTTTTGTCAAGGGCTTGTGGTGATAGGATGAGGGGGAATGGACTGAAGCTTGAGGAGGGCAGACTGAGACTGGAGATAAGGAAGAAATCCTTTCCAGTGAGGGTGGTGAGACATTGGCACAAGTTGCCCAGGGAGGTTGTGAATTTGCCCTGCCTGGAGGTGGTGAGAGCCAGATTGGAGGAGGCCTTGAGCAACCTGATGCAGTGGAAGCTGCACCTTTAATCTTTCGAGGGCCCTTCCAGCCCCTGACATTCTGTGGTGCTGTGAATTATATGGCTAACATTTCCAAAAGCCACAAAGTTTTTGTGAAGGACAGGCCCCCACATGGTTTTGAACTCTGACATCATTTTTAAGCTGAAATCAAGACTGTTTCCCTTTGTCCCACACAGTTTCCTGCAAAGCACGTGGCTGAATTGAACTTCAGTGGCTTTGTCTGGGTCCTGGTCATAAATTTTCTTTTTACTGTGCTTCAGATGAATTAAAAGTGCTGATGCTCCTTTAAAGTTGCAAAATGTGCTGTCTGAGATTGTTGCCCTGGGGTCTGGTGTGCAAGAAAGACAGATGGAAAATACAGTTTTTTCTTAAATCCCTGCTGCCCTTTGTTTGAGTGTTTCACTCTAATCCTCCTTCCTTGTAAGAAGTTTATTATTTGTTTAATCTTCCTTTTGCCTCTCTGAAATTGAGGGAGTTAAGAGAAACAGGAGAGTTGCTCATGGAAATAGTAACCTGATAGCTCCTTCAAGCCTGCGGCACTGGGAGCCCTTGGGGACAGGGATGCAGGGAGCTATGCCCAGGCCTGGAGCTGCAGCTGTCAGAGACATGTGCCCCAGCTCACACTTAAATCAGACTCAAGCCTCACGGTCACAGACAGGAGACCACCACTGCTTAGTCTCGTGGAGAGCCAGGGGTTCCCAAAGAGAGGCCTCCAGGACCACCATCTGGGGACATCATTTTATGACTCTCCTCCAGTTTGTTGAATGAGTGTCTGAGGTGTTAATTGCAATGAAGCTAGTGGGAAGGCAACTGGAAGCAGCTATCCTTGTCCTCTCCATAGCCACCAAACTACCAGCAAGCAGAATCCAATTTTCTATTTAGTGAGCATCCCAGAGGGAAAAGCAAGATCCAGTAGACTTGTTTCATTCCTAACTGCTCTGATGCTTCTCTCCTTCTCCATATCCACTTGGAGGGAAAATTCAATTAAACAACCTTTGCCAATTTACAGAATTATTAATGGGCCCATGAATTTTGCAGTTTTACAGGAGGGGAACAAGGAGGGAGTAACCAGCTTAGCAAACCCAACTGTAAGAAAGGAAAGAAAAGAAAATGGAAGCTCCTATAGAAAAATGCCAGCATGAAGAGCAAAGGTGTTAAGAGCCCTGTGGTGGCTAAGCACTAAGGATGTGCTTGCATGATGTTGCTGATGATGGTGGCAGCAGGAGGAACTTTGGAAGAGCTATGGGGGAACAACTTCTGCACCATGAAGGTGCTGGAACACTGCAACAGATTGCCCAAGGAGGTAGTTGAGGCCCCATCCCTGGGGATATTCAAGATCAGACTTGACAAAGCTGTGAGCAACCTGCAACTCTGGGGAGGAGAAGGCTCCCAGGTGACCTTATGGTGGCCTTCTAGTATCTGAAGGGGACCTACAGGAGAGCTAGGGAGGGAATTTTTAGGATGCCAGGTAGTAATAGGACTAGGGGGAATAAAACTAAGCTAGAAATGGGTAGATTCAGACAGGATATTAGGAAGAAGCTCTTCACCGTGAGGGTGGTGAGACACTGGCACAGGTTGCCCAGGGAGGTGGTGGAAGTCTCATCCCTGGAGGTGTTTAAGGCCAGGCTGGATGAGGCTCTAGAATCTAGTGTGAGGTGTCCCTGCCCATGGCAGGGGGGCTGGAACTAGATGATTCATGTGGTCCCATCCAATCTTGACTGATTCTATGATTCTAGTTGAGGATGCCCCTGCTTACTGCAGAGGGTTGGACTGGATGACTTTTGGAGGTCCCTTCCAACCCAACCCATTCTAGGATTCTATGATTCCATGATTCTATGATTCTATGTCTGAGGGCCATGACTGAGTTCAGCTGCTTGGGATTTCATTGTGTATTGGCTCTTCCTGGGTGTGTACCTGGGCACTTTTGTACAAGCCTTGTACCTGTGCAAGCAGAGGTCATTTTGTGGAGCACCACGTGCGTATGAAACTGATAATTTTCTCTCGCTGAGGACTTCTTGTGACTATGTCCCACATATTTCAGACAGCACGCTTTGCATAACTGAACGGCAGCTGACAGATTAAGTCAAAGGCCAGATTCAGCAAGCTAAGCAAGACCGTGCCACTAACCCATGACTATCTGGTTAGGAGACACTCTCACCCAGCAGACTCAAAAACACAGCAAGAACCCTCCCCTGCCTCCCTGCAGCATTTGTGAGCTTTGCAATGCTGCCTAATTGGATTCTATTTCACCAAGAGTTCTGGCAGCAGCATTGACCTGCCAGCCAGACGAATGTGACACAGCCTGACAAAACCATTCATGGGCTGCAGCAAGAGCAGCTTGGACAGCAAGGCAAGAGAGGGGATTCTTCTCCTTTATTCTGCTCTCCTCAGACCCCAGCTGGAGTACTGTGTGCAGTTCTGGAGCCCCCAGCACAAGAAGGACATGGAACGGTTGGAGAGAGTCCAGAGGAGGGCCACAAAGATGTTCAGAGGTCTGGAGCAGCTCTGCTATGAGGACAGGCTGAGAGAGTGGGGCTCTGCAGCCTGGAGAAGAGAAGGCTTGGAGAAGACCTTGGAGTAGCCTTCCAGTATCTGAAGAGGGCTGTAGGAGGGCTGGGGAGGAACTATTAAAAAGGTCTTGTAATCATAGGACGAGGGATAATGGGTTTAAACTGTCAGAGGGAAGATCTAAGCTGGATGTTAGGAAGAAATTCTTTACAATGAGGGTGGTGAGACACTGGCACAGGTTGCCCAGGGAGATTGTGGCTGCTCCCTCCATGGAGGTATTCAAGGCAAGGTAGGATGAGGCCTTGAGCAACCTGTTCTAGTGGGAGGTGTCCCTGCCTATGGAAGGGGGTCAGAACTGGATGATCTTTGAGGTCCCCTCCAAACTAAACTATTCTAAGATTCTATGACCCTACAGCTAGACCAGGGTTTCACAGTTCACCTTGGGCAGATGCAGCTTTGGCACCAGCAAGGGAGTTTAGAGAGGTGGGATGTGACTCTGGAGCTGTGGATGTCTGAGGATATTAGTGGTAACACTTGGCTGCTCCAGTTCAGAAATCTTCCTTCTGTGTCCCCAAAAGCTCTGCTCACCTCTTGTCCTGGAGGGCCTGATAACCTTCAACCACAGCTTTTCCTTTTGGTCAGAGAAACTGCTTGGAATATAAAGTTGAGTTTATAACCCGTCTGTCTGTCAGAATCAACAGAGGGGATTCTGCCCCTTGACTCTGCTCTGCTTAGACCTGACCTCAAATCCTGCCACCAGTTCTGGTGTCCCCAGCAGAAGAAGGACACAGAGCTGCTGGAGTGAGTGCAGAGGAGGCCACAAAGATGATCCAAGGGCTGGAGCATCTCTGCTATGAGGACAGGCTGAGGGAGCTGGGGGTGTTCAGCCTGGAGAAGACTCTGGGGAGACCTTAGAGCTGCCTTCCAGTACCTGAAGGGATCCTCCAAGAAGGCTGCAGTAGGATTTTTCCTAAGGGTGTCTAGAGATAGGGCAAGAGGGAATGGTTTGAAGCTGAGGGAGATCAGGGTTAGATTTGAGCTTAGGAGGATGTTCTTCGGTGTGATGCTGGTGAGACTCTGGAACAGGCTGCCCAGGGAGGCTGTGGCTGCTTCCTCCTTGGAAATATTCAAGGCCAAGTTGGATGAGGCCTTGAGCAGCCAAGGTGAGAGGTGTTCCTGCCCATGGTGGGAGCAGGTGACCTCTGAGGTCCCTTCCAACCTGAGCCATTCTGTGACTTATGTGATGTTGACAATGATCACAGCTGAAGCTGCCACCAGTTACACTCTAAGCACAGGTGGAGAGTCACAGTCCTTGTCTCAAAGGGTGCATTTGTTTTGCTGCTCTGGAATTTTTCTTTCAGGCAGAAACTGCATTTTAAAATCATGGAATGGCTTACGTTGGAAGGGACCTCAAAGATCATCTGGTTCCAATCCCCTGCCATGGGCAGGGACACCTTCCACTACAACAGGTCCATATTGAGAACAGAAGACTCAAAGCTTGGAGAATTTGGGGCATTAGGCCTGGATTTGGGTTACTCTTTTGCAAATAGCCAAGTGCTAAGCTGTTGAGAAGGCAGCTCTGGCTTAGTAGTCCTGCCCTGGCTTTCCCACATATGCTCTATGTCTTTCAGAAACCTTCTTTGCTTGAACGTCTCCAGGGAAGGCAACTCCACCCCCTCCCAGGGCAGCCCATTCCAATGCCAATCACTCTTATTGTGAAGAACTTCTTCCTAATATCCAGCCTATACCTGCCCTGGCACAGCTTGAGACTGTGTCCCCTTGTTCTGTTGCTGGTTGCCTGGGAGAAGAGACCAACCCCACCTGGCTACAACCTCCCTTCAGGTAGTTGTAGACAGCAGTGAGGTCAGCCCTGAGCCTCTTCTTCTCCAGGCTAAACAACCCCAGGTCTCTCAGTCTCTCCTCACAGAGCTGTGCTCCAGGCCCCTCACCAGCCTTGGTGCCCTTCTCTGGACACGTTCCAGCACCTCAACATCTCTCTTGAATTGAGGGGACCAGAACTGGACACAGTACTCAAGATATGGCCTGATCAGTGCCAAGTACAGGATAACCTCCCTTGTCCTGCTGGCCACACTGTTCCTGATCCAGGCCAGGATGCCAGTGGCTTTCCTGGGCACCTGGGCACAGTCTTCTCAAAAGGATGCTGTTTGGTGGTTAGATGCTGGCTGACACCTTCCCTAGTGCTGCTTGCTTGGGTTTTTATTCTGCAGTGACACAGTCAATAATCAGTTGCTTTGCAGCTTTCATCTTTCCCCACTTATCTTCTCCCAGGCAAAACAATTTGCACATCTTTGCTCAGCTAATTCCCCAAACCTGCCTGAGAGCCTTGTCTGTGTTGAGTCAATAGGGAACAATGTGAGGATTTAAGCAGAAAGCCACTTTCTGTGCTCTTTTAATTTGAAGGAGGGGAAAGGAGGGTTAATAGGCAATTTACAAGACCCAGCTTGGAGGGTGAATCAATTCTTGATACAGCTCCGTGGTTCAACAGCCCTGGATGAATTCTACCTGCTGACAGGCAAAAGTGTTGCTAAAGCTGCGGGAGGTTAGTGATGGGTCTTAAGGTGTGAGGAGAAACCAGGGTCCAGTTGCTAGGTGATAAGTGTCCAGCAGCCCACTCCTCTGAAGAGAAGAATCTGGTTTCCTTTACTTTTGGCAAACATGATTCCATCTAGCAGATCACACACATGCACCCAGCTCTGGCTCTTGTTCTGCTTCCCCTGACTGAGGCATTGATTGATTTTTTTTCTAGCCCTGGCTTCTCTTTCTGCACTCTTCTCTAAAGTTAATGAAATCTAAAATGAGAACCTTGTAGTAGCTGAAAAGGAAGTTTTGTGTGAGGTATGGAGACTAAGTCACAAAATAAGCCCTATTCTTACTCTGAAGAAGCAGAAACTGACCTCTCTGACACCTCACTTCACCTGCAGTGATGTGTCCAGCTCTAGGGCCCCCAACACAAGAGAGACATGGACCTGCTGGAGCGGAACCAGAGGAGGCTGCCAAAATGACCAGAAGGCTGGAGCAGCTCTGCTGTGAAGACAGGCTGAAAGAATTGGGGCTGTTCAGCCTGGAGGAGAGAAGACTCCAGGGGGACCTTAGAGCTGCCTTCCAATACCTGAAGGGTATCCTACAGGAAGGCTGCAGGGGGATTTTTCATAAGGGTGTCTACAGACAAGACAAGGGGGAATGGTTTGGAGCTGAAGGAGAGCAGGATTAGGCTGAAGCTTAGGAAGAAGTTCTTCAGTATAAGGCTGGGGAGGGACTGTTCAGAAGGGCTTGGAGTGATAGGACGAGGAGCAATGGTTTGAAACTGGAGCAGGGCAGATTTAGGTTGGACATCAGGAGGAAGTTCTGTACAGAGAGTAATGAAATCCTGGAACAGGCTGGCCAGGGATGTGGTTGAGGCCCTGTGCCTGGAGACATTGGTGACCAGACTGGATGTGCCCCTGTGCAGCTTGCTCTAGTTGCAGGTGTCCCTGCTGAATGCAGGGGGTTGGCCAATATGCCATTTGAGGGTCCATTTCAACCAGATGCCATCTGTAAATCTGTAACTCCACAGGACACCTTACCTTTGCTGATGTTGAGCTGTGTGCTCTTCCAATGCCCTGGTTCATATCAGCACTGCCTGCTTTCCCTGTCATCGCTATTTGCTCAATTCTTTGGTTCTCTTGGATTTAATTCCTTAAGGAATGAGATACTGAAGCCTTTTTAAACCAGCAAAGGTTCAGAAGATGCCTGTGACATGCTTATGCCCAGAAACTCATGTGATTTGTCCTCCAGGTGGGGTTAACTATGCTTTTGGGATAGCTTCCTTAGCACCTTCTTGGGATTTAATCCAAAAGCATTATTTGACTTTCTACACTACCCAAAGATACACTCTCTTATCACAAAAAGCTATTTCCCTCTGTTCATGCTCCTAGTTTACTGCAGAAAATGTAATATGAAAAAGAGCAGCAATAAGCGGAGACCTCTTCTTAGGGCAGAGTCTGGCTTCAAATTCCTTTCATCTGTTTTGAAAGCACAAGTGTGCTTTGATGCTGCTCTGATGTTGAACCCACTTCTGACTCTTTGTTCTGAAGCTCATCCCCATAAATAGCCTCCTTCTGTTTCAGGCTGAAGTTCACAACATTGCTGGGAACAACCTGCTACTATGGGAAAGCTGAACTGTTTTGTGCTCCTGGCACAATGCAGCTGTGGCAAGCTGCCTTGATGATGTGCATGGCTGCCGATGGCATGCCAGCATCTGTGTGACATGGCCTGCTGGCCAACCCCAGAAATGGATGGTGGCTGCTCTGGAGCTGATAGAATGAGAGAATCATAGGATGGCTCAGATTGGAAGTGACCTCAGAGATCATCTACTCCAGCCTCCCTGCCATGAGCAAGGACACATCTCAGCTAGACTTGCCTGCTAAAGGAGTCGTCCTTGAACACCCACAAGGAGGAGGCAGCCACAACCTCCCTGGGCAGCCTATTCCACTCCCTCTCTACCCTCACACTGAACAACTTCTTCCTCACATCCAGTCTAACCTTGCCCTACCTCAGCTTCAAACCATTCCCCCTTGTCCTGTCTCTAGACAACCTTAGGGAAAGTCCCTCTGCAGCCTTCATGTAGGGTCCCTTCAGGTACTGGAAGGCAGCTCTAAGGTTTCCCTGGAGTCTTCTCCAGGCTGAACACCTCCAGCTCCTTAAGCCTATCCTCCTTGCAGAGCTTTGCTAGCCCTTGGATTACTCTTGTGGCCTTCTCTGCACTCACTCCAACAGCTCTGTGTCATCTCTCTTCACAGATCAGCTCCTGCTGCAATGACTCCAGCACTGTAATAAGGCCCAGGTATGGAACATGGGAGAGAGGACACATCTATGTTCTGGCAGGAGTGTCTTTGCTTATGTCCAAGGCTTATGGCTAGTGCAGAAAAATGAGCAAGGTTATGCAATAGGTGGACTTTTTTGCAGAATGGGATATATGATTATACCCTCAAATATTAAACAGGCTGTGGAAAATTTGACTAATACAGATGAAATTATTGAAAAATTGACTGATAATGTGGCCGAGTTATGCACGAATTCATCAGACATAGACAAGAATAAAGCTACCGTGCTAGCACCTTGCATAATTTGTGCACAGAGTGAATTTAATACAATGAGAGACACCAGAGAGAGTCTAAAGGAAAACAAATAACAGCTTGAAAAGAGACTTAGAAAAGTCAGAGGCACAAAATAAAAAATTAAATCATTTATTTGTGCTGCAAATTAAAGAAACTGTTGCTGCTTGGAGGAGGAAATAAAGCTAAATGCCTCCATAAAAGCACCAGAAGAATTAGATGGTGATCGTGCTACAGCCCCTCCTGAGAATTTAAAACTGCTTATCTCCAAAGAGATGCGGGAGGATGGGGAAAGACTGTCTGAAACTCAGTGCCTTATACCTGCATTTCACAATCTACCGGAATTGAGATTGAGGAAGGAAAACTTTAAAGTAATGGACTTATGCGTCCAAAGACTTTGAACTAACAGTGACAGGAAAGGCAAGCTGGCCGCCTCGCCACTAAGCATTGTCACACTGCTTCTGCCTAGGGAACTCCTGCAGACCCAGCCACCAGAGGCACTCTCAGACTCAGGCGTACCTAACATGGCACCTTATTCTGACCCACCCCAGCCTGATCAGGGGGGGAAGCCCCAGAAAAAAAGCCACACATTTCAGGTCAGAAACTGATCCCTTGGACTGTGGTTCCACGTACTACAGCTCTGAGGAAGACTCTGTAAAGGGAAAGCCCCTCCCATCTTCAAAAGTGAATATACAGAGAATCACCAGGGTCGTGGAGCAACTACCACATGTGTGTGGCCATACAGTGGAGCAAAGCTGCGTGAACTGTGAGAAACATTTGCACATGAGCACGATGAGATGGTAACAGACTTTGCTTATCACGTTGCAGAACTGGGCGGCAATACGGTTATCTTAAGCTGTGAAGAAGTAAAAGGCTGTGTATATGGACCAGAAGTAGTTTTAGGCACAGGTCCAGAAGGAGTTTTTTCCCTACATTTGCGAATTTGCTACTGGGTGGGATCTCTTGACCCGATAGACAGAAAAGAGCCCACAGAAGTTCAGGTAACTAACTCAGCTGAACTGATGGCTGCAATTAAAAGACTTGTCTGTAATGCAAGCCATTTATGACTCTAGAGCATGCTCATCTCCACTGGATGCTTACTATAGACCCATTGACACATCAGCTTTCAGTTTGGGTTCTGCCAGCAGCTCTTAAAGGTGCATGTGATGCCAAAAGGGAGCAGATAGAATGGACAATTAAGGTAAATAATTCTGAAAAGGATCCCGTACTACCCCATGTGGTTTGGAAGGAGGTGTTAATAGAATTGCCCAAGAAGGGTCAGGACCTGGGTTATTCTAATGCTGTACCCTCACCAAAGCCTTCCCATGAGAAACGTTACATGGGATCTAAAGACAGCTGCATGGCAACTCCACGTGGTAAAAAGCCAGAAGTGCATCACACTAAAGCATCCCCCACAGCATCTTCTGCGAGCCCAAACGGCAGCCCGGAGCTGAATTGCCGTCACACAGGGAAGCCCAAGGGGCAGAATTTTAACCACAAGCAGGACACATGATACAGTATTAAATGTGATGATTCACCACCTGGAAAATGGTACTAAATAGGACTTAGAGTGGGACTGCCTGGGGAGTTTATGACACATCTCACATACACAATGAAAACTCATGAAGAGTCTCACCTGAAAAGAGGTGATGACTGGAAAGGCGATAAAGATCATAGCCACAGCTGTGGCCATGGTAAAAAGGAGAAAAAGGACCACAGCAAGAGTCCTAAAGCTGCTTCACCAAATAAAGCAAATAACCTTTTTGTTCCTGGCCAACAGACTTCCAGGAACAAGCCCAAAAACCAAACACGGCAGTGAGTCCTCCAGGCCTCATTCACTGCATGACAAAGAACAGGTTGGCTCAATAGCTGGGGCCATCTGGGAATTGTTAACCAACCAGGGGTTAAACCTCCCACAAACTAAGTGTCAAGGCCCAAGTAAAGAAATCAAATTCCTCAGATTCTGGTGGATAGTGGGTGCAGTGTAAGTGCCAGAGGATGCTCTGGAAGCCATTGAAAAGGGCCAAACACCCAGCAACAAAAAACAGCTGCAACATCTACTAGGTACCCTGGGTTACTGGAGGAAGCATATTCCAGGCTTTTCTGTAATTGCCCTTCCCCTCTATGACTTGCTTAAAAAGCACAAGGTCTGGGACTGGACCCCAAGACATACTGAATGCATAAAAATTCTAAAAGATGAATTAAATGTTTATCAGAAAATGGGACCTTTGCACCCACAAGACTCCCTAAGGGCTTTTCAGAACATACCTCATACTGTGGGATATTCCAAAGGAGACCCAGAGGCCTCCTATTCTCTTCTACAGCATTTAAAGAGACTGAAAAGAGGTACTCTGAATGGGAAAAGGGACTGTAACCTGAGCAGAAAAGCTTCACACTACTCAAGATGTTGTAGTGCAAGGTCTTTTTATCTCTGCTGAGAGCGATCCTCAAAGGAGCTCCTCCACCAGAAGGAACTGCCCAGAGGGCCACTGTGAGAAAGTGGTATGCCACTCTGGAAGGAATTGCACAGCTCATGCCTTTAAGAGAAGGGCCCACAAAGTTGTCTAAGTTACAACAGTCCATAAAATCAGACCATTCACTGCTATGCTGGCCTTACAAGCTGTCTCTGATTCAGGTAGCTCCTGAGATGACCACAGACTCCGACAAAAAGGGAGTATGTTTCACATATGCATCCTCCCGTAGGGTGGGATCAAAATGGCATTACAAAGCCACATCTGTGGAGGTTAGCATGGGCAAAACTATCACCAAGGAGGGTGATGGCAATGCACAAGTGAGAGAACTATGTGCTCTCATGTTGGCAACAGAAAATGGGGCAGAAACCATATGTACTATATATATTCCTATTCTATATATATTCCTATTCCACATCCTATTCAAAGGTGCCACTGAGTGGATTTGTCAATGGGAAGTGAATCAGTGGAAGGTTTCAAACACTGAAGAGTGAAGGGCTACTGTTTGGCAAAGTCTATCGGAAATAAGCTGATCCAGACCCCTTAAAATAGGCTGGGTAAAAGGGCGTTCCAAAAAGCCAACACTTGCTTCAGTCTGGAATGAACAGGTGAATTATCTGGTGAAAATCAATGTGGTTAGTGATGAGAAAAATGACTGGCAATGATTAGCTGAGTGGTTACACATCAAAGGAGGCCACTCAGGAAAATCAGACCTTTATTACGAGTGCAAGTCCAGAGGATGGCCAGTTTCCATGAAAACCCATGAGACAGTTATCTCAGCCTATTTGCAATGCCAAATTAGGCTCAAAGCCATTCATCTTAATTTGGCTCCATTCCAACATATCAGGCAAGACAAAATGCTATGGAATACATGGCAAATTGATTATGTTGGTTCTCTCAGACCCTCACATTGGAAAAGGTACATTCTGGTGGCAGTGGAAATGGTTTCGGGTTTAGTGATAGCCACAGCCACCACTACTGCCACAGGAGCTCAAACCACTGAGGCTCTGAAACAGTGGTCAGCATTCTTCCAATGCCTGAGTGTATCAAGAGTGACAATGGACCACACTTCACTGCAATATCAGTGCAAGACCGAGCTAGAGGTGAGGAAGGTAAATGGGTATTTCATACTCCATATTACCCCCAGGCTAGTGGTATTGTGGAAAGGGCAGATGGCCTTATTAAAAAACATGCCAGTGTCTCAAAAGGCATTTGGGACAAACATCTACCTTATGTGGGGAAACTATGGCAGTCTCAACGTTAAGGCATTCCATCCTACTGAACCAGTGAGGGATACTAACCACATGCCAGATAGGCCAAAAGACAAATCTGCACTCGCTGACGAAACTGCAAGTGGGTCAACCAGTTCTGGTAAATTTGCCTTCAGCTGGAAGCGTGCCTATGGCCTTAGCTAAGCCAAGAGGTTTGTATGTCTGGGAGGCCACAGACATAAATGGAAAAACACACTGTATAAGTGTATGGTGGATCACTCCATGATTTTTGATTGTTCAAACCCTGCTTTCACATACTGTGGTGAGTTTGTTTCCCTACAGGAATTCTGGAAAGCAGTACTCTTCTACCCACAGATGGAGATCAGTTCTACTTCAACAAAACCATCCTACAGACAGGGAATGGACTCAGAGTCAGTGTGCTCTACCTCATCTCTTGTTTAGGACATGGTTATGTATAATGTTTATATACAATTTGTATAATGCAATGTTCATGATAGTTACAGGTGTAGCTACTGTATTTGCATAGGCTAAGACAAACTACACGGGATATATTTTTCTTGATAGGGTTAATTTTTGCCAGTATAGTATTTGCCCAACAGCAAGGAGGTGGATTTGTGGTGGAAGGTCTAAATTATACCTAAAATGCATATCCAAGAAATGTCCTTTACACCTACCTGAATACCCACCTTGCTTCCTGCTCTCTCCTTCTCCCTGGGTAGAAGAAGCAGAAGAGCAAATAAAAGCCTTGGCATCTCTCAGTCTGCCACAGACACATCATATTTGTTCTTGTTTTGCACCCTGGTTTGTTTTGGTAAACCCAGGTCACAAATGCTAGGTGAAATAACCTAGGACTTTCACCTTTTCTGGTGAAATAACCTAGGACTGGTTCCAGGGGTGTTTTTATCTGTTGCTATTGGTCAAAAAACTTAAAAACCTAGCCAGCTTGTTTTTTGCTGCTGCTGCCTTTGTTTTGTCCACTACCTGTTTGCCCTGTGTGCCTTTGCACCGCATGTAGCTGGGGACTTGCCTCCTCCATGAATGGAAGACTTAACTCTGCCCATCTTTGGAACCGATCCAGGGGTCTGCATCTGCTTGCCCCATGCTGGGATACAAGCTGCCTGCCTGAGCTCAGCTGAACCAGAGGCTGTTTGACTCTTGCTGAGTCTAGGTAGGTGACAATTTAGCAACAGCCTAGCAATCAGTTGTGACACCAGGACCTGCTGGCCTGCCACTCTAGCCCAAGGGTCAACTCCTTTGCTATATGCAGCACCCAATTAGACTGTTTCAGCCTGTAAACCTGGATCCTGCTTTGCCCAGGGGGCTGACCTCTCCGATGAACTCCAGAGAGACACAGAGGCTTTGCCTCGTGTCTGTGGATCTTCTCCAACAGAGCGCTCAGTTTGAGCTACACAAGCAGCAAACCCTGCCACATCATCACCACGTGGAAGGCCAACGTGTGGCTGGGACTGTATTTTTTTCTCATTTATGCTTCTACATATATTTTTGGATTACAAATATTGAGACTCTGACCAGTGAGTGAGTAGATCATACTCTCTTTTCTAAAGTTTGTGAAAGCTTACGCTCAACCTTTAAGCAGCCTTTATGCTGCAAGACTCTCTCCAGTTGTTTAAATTTTCTAAAACCTTCCCTAAGATCATTTAAATTAATCTGATTGTAGGTATACATTCTGCAAAATTAGTTTTACCAACCACATAACAGAATCTCTGTGTGTCAGTTGTAAGTAAGTTTAGGGAAATTTTCTTTATATATTTAATAAAAATATTTAATAATTTTTATATTTGCCTTATTACAGTTCACTTCTAACACAGATTCAATGCCAGTTTTTCAGGAAACTTCCATTTTTGCTGCTACTGTCATGTGGGCACAGCATCCATCAGTGTCCTCTGCCCCCACTATGTGTCCTGTGCTTGTGCCTGAGTTGTACTGGACAGACAGGTCCTAGAGGTGCTCCAGAGCTGTCTGACAGGCCCAGGCAATACTCACATTACCACAAACCAGCCCCACAGCCCACATCCATCAGGGTAGAAGCACAACCTGGGTGACATTGGCTTGCCCATGCTGCAGAGAATCAGCAGGAAACACTCTCCTTGCAGGCAAGCAAATGTGTTTGAGGCTGAAGGGGGCATTTTGATGAAAGTCAGCTCATTTAAATGGTGTTACTCCAGGAAACCTTCAGGTCAGTTTTGCCTAATTTCAACTTCATGTGGTGTCTGGTAGCATCTTCTCTCCCTGCAGCCCCATCCTCACAGGCTGGCTGTCCCTCTAAACAGAGCTGTCTGGATCCTGCCTCTAGACCTGCAGCCAGGACCTGAGCCAGGGCATCGCTCATTAGCATGAGTGAGCTCAACCCCTTCAGCCCATGGCAGGGACATCTTGGCAGTGGCCCTTGGCAGGCACTATCCCCAAGTCATGACTGGGCAGGGATCAGGAGAGTGCCTGTTGGTTGTCATGGCCAAACACTGTGCTGGGGGTCAAAAGAGCACGGGAAGCTATGGCAGAGTGCCCTGGACAAGCCCAACTCAAGCTCTCCATCTTCAGCAGTTAGTCTAGGTGCTCCTTCTTTGCAGCTGCTCTGGCTTCCACATTCCTGCCTTCCTGAAGAAAAAGAAGTGAGGCTTCATTTGACATTCCACTTTGCATCTCCACTGAGAGAATGCCACTTTTCCAAGCAGCTTTGGTTTTCCTTCTGGAAAATTGTCAGAGGTAGCTTACAACTTCCATTAAACTCTCATCTTCAGCAGGCGTGGGGCAAACTCCTTTAGCTATGAAAGAGAAATTGGGTTTGTTCGAATTACAAATATATTAAAACCACTTCTCTATTGCTTGTATTCAGAAAAAAAAAATACCCTGCTCACATAGTGGAGGCAGGGCTGGCAGAGTAACATCATTATTTAGCCTGCAGATAACCAAATGGGATGAATTCTAAGTAATCAATGTCTGGAGCTGATAACTACCCAGAGTGCTTCTAACAACTTATGAACTCTGAATTCTTATTGGTTTGGTGGTTTGTTTTTTTTTGATGCAAAGAGAATGTGACTGTCTTTCAGCTCAAAGATTTCTTTTCCTGAATGTCCTGGCAGAAGGAAAACCAAAGGAGCTTTCATGTGAATTCTATATGCCTCAGGTCACCCTGTGCCTTTGGTGACTGTAGCCAAGTCCTATGACTTCACTTCATTTACAATACAGATTCTTGGTATCCACTGTTCTCTTTCCACTACAGCTGAAGCTATAATCAGTGGTTGTGGAGACCAAGACCTCTGTTAGTGTAAATTAATCTGATGTATGACTCTGCTTTTGCTTTTTCTTTTTTTTGCCCTTTGGTCAAAGGATAGGCAAACTTCCCTTCAATTCCCTTCTCCGTTAATGAGGTCAGAGCAGCAGGAATCACAGAATTGTCGTGGTTGGAAGGGACCTCAAGGATCATCCAGTTCCAACCCCCCTGCCACGGGCAGGGACACCTCACACTAGATCAGGTTGCTCAGAGCCACATCCAGCCTGGCCTTAAAAACATCCAGGGATGAGGCTTCTACCACCTTCCTGGGCAACCTGTGCCAGTGTCTTACCAGCCTCATGGTGAAGAACTTCTTCCTAATATCCAATCTGAATCTGCCCACTTCTAGTTTTGCTACATTCCCCCAGTCCTATCACTACCTAACATCCTAAAAAGTCTCTCCCCAGCTGTCTTGCAGGTACTCAGATTCTGGAAGGCCCCAGTAAGATCTCCTCGGAGCCTTATCTTCTGACATCCCAGAGGCTCTGTGAAAAGGCTTTGCCTTGAATTCCAAGCTTGGCTGGATCTTTGAATCAGCCCCACTTTCCCTGCTGGTATGGGAAGGGGTTGTCCTCCAAAGACAGCAATTACACAGGCACCCTGGTGAGCAAAGGGCATTCAGGGAGATGTTCCCGGAAGAGCAGGAATTGTGGACTCCTTTAAGCCACCACAGCAACAGCTTGAATCCAACCCATCTGGAGGCTGTTCCCTGTTGTTTGGGGTCTTATGATAGCCTTGCCTGCAGCATGACATCACTGAGCTGAATCAGGCCTGGGGCCAGAGCACTCATGGCTTAATGTAATGAGACATTAGCCTGTTGGCTATGGCAGAGTGATGACCTTGAGTGGTAGCAGAAGGACTGGGCTGCAGAGCATTTATATGCAGCCCTAAATCAGATTAAGGTTTGCTGTGTCTCCATTTGTTCGGTGAGGATCTGGCATTTCACTTCCCACAAGGGAGCAGCAAGGGCCAGGGTGATTATTTTTAAAGAGCATGAAAAGGGAGAAGCCCAGAGATGGTGCAGGAGACCTGCAGAGAACCTGCTGCCCCACAAATGCTGCATGCTCCTTTGTGGCATGTCCCTGCCATTTGGAAAGGAAGTTTCAATATTTGGGGTGAGTGAGATGGATCAGCAAGGCAGGGGCTGAGCCCACAGCAGACACCACTTACAGCCCTCAATAGTGACTGAGTGAACAGCAGGGGCTGGGCTTCGTCTTGCAGCTTACAAAACCTTCAGCCTGACTCCTCGAATGCTGCCTCCAGTTCTGCTCTCCCCAGCAGGAGGATGACACATTGCTGCTGGAGTGAGTCCAGAGGAGACCACAAAGGTGATCCAAGGGCTGGAGCAGCTCTGCTGTGAGGACAGGCTGAGGGAGCTGGAGGTGTTCAGCCTGGAAAACGAAAGACTCCAGAAGGGACCTTAGAGCTGCCTTCCAGTACCTGAAGGGATCCTCCAGGAAGGCTGCAGAGGGACTTTTCATGAGAGTGTCTAGAGACAGGCCAAGGGGGAATGTTTTGAAGCTGAGGCAGAGCAGGGTTAGACTGGATGTGAGGAAGTTGTTCAGTGTGAGGGTGATGAGACTCTGGAGTAGGCTGCCCAGGGAGATTGTGGCTGCCTCCTCCCTGGAGGTGTTCAAGGCCATACTGGATAAGTCCTAGGGCAACCAAGTATAGTAGAGAGGTGTCCCTGACCATGGTGGGGAGATTTGAGTAGATGATCTCCAAGGTCACTTCCAACCTGAGCCATTCTCTGATTCTATGATATACTTTCTTCACTCACATACCACAAAGATGCTCAGAGGGCTGCAGCACCTCTGCTATGAGGACAGGCTGAAAGATTTAGAGCTTTTCAGCCTGGAGAAGAGAAGGCTTCAAGAAGACCTTGTAGTATCCTTCCAGTATCTGAAGGGAGCCTACAGGAGGGCTGAGGAGGGACTATTTACAAGGTCTTGTTATGACAGGAAAAGGGGTAATGGGTTTAAACTGGCAGAGGGGAGATGTAAAGTGGATGATAGGAAGTTCTTTACAGTGAGGGTGGTAGGACAGTGGCACAGGTTGCCCAGGAAGGTTGTGGCTGCTCCCTCCCTGGAAGTGTTCAAGGCCAGGTTGGATGAGGCCTTGGGCAACCTGTCCTAGTGGGAGGTGTCCCTGCCTATGGCGGGGGGTTGGCACTGGAGGAGCTTTGAGGTCTTTTCCAACCTAAACCATTTGGTGATTCTATGATTCTATGCTCTTGAGAGATTTGATGGATGTGGAGAGGAGGACAAACCTGTGAGGTTTATCTTCTTGCCGTGTGACATGGGTCACATTGCTTTCTTCTAGCACAGAGCGAGGGCCAGTATTGCCTTAGAGAAAACACTGCTGGCAGTCTTTTCTCCCTTCAGTCATCCCTCTGTTTCCATGCAACCCTCCTTTCTTTTTTTTTTTTTTTTTCATCTTTCTTTCCTAGTCTCCTACCTCAGTTTTAAGAGGAGGAATGTGTACATCTCCTAGCTCTAAAATGTAGATATCTGGCAGAACACAGGGCAGCCAAGATAACAATGGTAGAAAACCCCTCCTGTTTCTGGGTAACCAAACATTGGCAGGACTAAAATCAAAGCCTTGCTCTCACAGAATGCTTTGTTTTTCCCTTGCTGCCTTTAACAGCCTTTGGACTCTCCAGCCTCTCACATGTGACTCTGACCCTATTTCTTAAAACAAATGCTGCCACCTGCTTCAGCAACAGCATCTCCTGGGCCACATTCATGCTGAAAGCTTGATAACCCTGAAGCAATTGCAGATTCTTGGCTCCAAGGCAGTGCTAAACCTAAGCCAAAGACTCCAAGTCATACCTGAGGCACTGCGGCTTAACTTGCTGTGTGTATTTCTGTTGCACTCTCATCCTCTACTTTGCATTTTGGAGCATGCTTGGTTTTCCCCTCACACTCCACATCTGAAAACAAAACCAGAGGTTTGTCCTTCCAACATGACAGCAACAGGGATGTTTTTTGCCAGGCATAAAAATAAAATAAAATAAAGTAAAATATTATAAAATAAATTAAAATAAAATCAAATAAAATCATATTAAAAAAAAAAAAATCCGCCTGCTGGCCCCTTCCTGGGCAGAGAAAATGAGAAGCAAATTTCAAATACCCTTTTCAGTTCATTCTCAGGTCCATGGCCACTTTAAGGGTCTTCAGGAGGACACATGAGTTTGTGTATGTCCTGCAGCAACATGCCTGAGCTCACAGGATCACAGGCTCACAGGATGTTGGAAGTAACCTCTGGAGATCTTCCAGTCCAACCCCTCTGCCAGAGCAGGACCAGAGAATCTACCAGAGGTCACACAGGAACACATCTAGACAGGGCTGGAGAAAGAGACTCCACAACCGCTCTGGGCAGCCTGTGCCAGTGCTGCTGCTGGGAACCTTACAGTCAAGAAGTTCTTCCTTGTGTTGAGGTGCAACTTCCTGTGCTACAGTTTCCATCCCTTGCTCTTTGTCCTATGCCAGGGCACAAGTGAGCAGAGGCTGTCCCTGTCCCTTCCTTCCTGACCCCCAGCCCTCACCTATTGATAAACATTGCTCAGATCTCCTCTCATCCTTCTCCTCTGCAGACTAAGCAGCCCCAGGGCTCTCAGCCTCTCCTCATCAGGCAGTTCCTCAGCATCCTTGGAGCCCTCTGTTGGACTCTCTCCAGTAGACTCCTGTCCCTCTTAAACTGAGGAGCCCAGCACTGGATGCAGTTTTCCAAGTGTGGCCTCCCTAGGGCAGAGTAGAGGGCTCTTCAGAGAATCCACCTGGAGAGAGAGTGTTCCACATCTCACAGCCACCTGGGTTGGCTTCTGCCAGACTTCAATGTCTTTATGGCTGTGTTTACAAAAGAGCTAAATTTGAGTTTGCCACTCAAATGCCACCGGCCACTTGTGACACAGCTCAGCCAAACACGAATTCTGCTCCTTTTTAATTTCCACTCCACTGCCCCTCTCTTCCCCTCTCCTTTGAACTGCTCTTCCCTGCTTGCCAGTGTAGTACATCTTGTTAACTGGCTGCCACTCTGATTTCTCACAAGTCTGCCACGTTGCAGTGACAAGGACCATGTAGGGGCCCAGATGCTGCAGAGTAAATAAACAGCACATCTGGGATTTGGAAACAGGCCGGCTCTGTACTGTGGAAAAAGCTGCTGTGGAAACACATCCAAAGGATACACAGCTGGAAACTGTTAACTGGAAGGAAAAGCAGAGAGGGGAAAAAAAATTTAAAATAAAAAGGAGGCAAAAACTGAGCAATAGTAATTCCTGCTTGAGATCTGGTGCACTCTAATTGCTGAGAAACAGCAACTCGGTTTACACAGCAATTAAATTAATGGCATTCCTGAAAAATGTATAGTTTATAATCATTGACCTCAAGCAACCTAAAGGCAGCTCAGGGTGGGAGGCCTGACTCCTCACTGTCTGCCTTGCTTGGATGTGCTTCCTAACATCCCAGCTTTTTGAATTTGCAGGCGAGATGGTGGGGGGATGCTAGTGGGAGGATATCTGTGGGAGGATACTGGTGGGGGCAGGTTGGTGGGGAGGTGCTGCTGGGGGGATGCTTGCAGGAGGATGCTAGTGGGATGATGCCGGTTGGGAGGATGCTGGTGGGGAAATGCTGTGGCAAATACCGGTGGGAGGATGCTGGTAGGAGGATGCCAGCTGAGAGGATGATGGTGGGGAAATGCCAGCTGGGAGGATGCTGGTAGGGGAGATGCCTGTGGGAGGATGCTGTGGGGGGATGCTGTGAGGTGCTGCAGCCAGAGCCGCGCTGCTGAGCCCCGGCGCTGTTTTCCAGGCCCCCCGCAGCCGGTGTCGTTCAGCCTATGCCGGCCCCAGAGGCAGCGAGTGGAAGGAGAAAGGACGGGAGGCGGCCGCGCTCGTTTCATCAGTCGCAGAGCCAGAGGAGCAGCAGCCCTGGTAGATGATTCAGGAGGGTGAATCAGCAGCAGCAGTCACGGAGGGGATCGCTCCCTCCCTCTGAGCCAAAACTGCTCTGCTTCCACTGGGGGCAAGGGAGAGTTTCATCAAGGTAAAACCAGGGGAAGAGGAGGCAAGAAGGAACTCAAAACAGAAGGAACTTTTACCTTTGGATTACTTTTTTCGTTTTGGACAAGGAGTCCCACATCGAAAAAACCCAAACACCACCACCAAGCCAAAGCAGTGGCCAAAGAGTGGTCCTCTCAGACAGTGAGAGGACTGTGGGCAATTTTTAAAGCAGTGCTCCAAGGGAGGCACACATCATGCAGAATAGCTCCTGCTTTTCACATGGGCACCAGTCCTAGTGCAGAACTATGGATAGAGTGCCAGGCACTGCCGCAGTCTCTGTGCTCAGAAAGCCTCTCCCGCAGATTCCAGTAACTCTTTAGTAACTCTGCCTGATCCTGCTTTTCTCTGGACTGACTGAAGCTTGGAGCCAGGCAAGCTAAGGCACCAGGTATCCTCCACCCAAAGACAGTGCACTAGGCTGTGCTTCTGCAACAGGTTGGTTGCACATCAGAACAGGGAAAGCAATGTGCCACTTGCTTTATTCCTCTCTTGTTTGCCAAGCTTCCTTGCTCTGGTACATGTTAATTTGGATATCTCATGGAAAATGTAGTAGTGGAGCAAATCCACATTTCTAGACCAAAACAGACCTGCTTGGGCAACTTCGTGTCTGTCACTTGTGTATAAACCAGGGCTATGAGGTAGGTGCATCACAGACTGCAGTCTTGTATGCTTAAGAAGCCCTTCACTATGCCAGGACAGATGACATTTCATTTTCTGCTTGCCTCACTGATACCTAAGTATTTCCCAGCATGTATTTTATTTCCCCTAACAGCACTCTGTTTCCATTTTGCAATTAAGAAATTGGATATTTTGGCTAAATGCTTAAAATATTTTGGGGTAGCAGAACCTAAGCACTGCCCCTGGAAGCTTCCTGCACCACAGACACCTGTGTTTGGTGCTTCTGTCCCTGACAAGGAACATGGGAGGGAAAGACAGCTCCAGGGCCAAGAAAAGACACCTGTGCTTTTGCCTTCTGCCTGACACATACCAATTCTACTTGCAGAACAATTCTTCTCTTTTCAAGGAGTTCCCCTTCCCACACAGGCTGTCATGCTGGACACTGAGACATCCCCCCCCTTTACACCTCTCCCCAGCATTTCTGCTATGCTTATTTGTCACTTAGTCCTACATCCTCATTTTCTTAATTCAGGTTAGGCTGAAGGCAAGTGCTTGGTTGTGTGTTTGGAGAAGAAACCTAAAGCCTGAGGCTAGGAGCAAGATATATTGGGAGGGTCAGAGCAAGATCAAGCCAAGTGTGTTGAGTTTGAGTTAGATCAGAACTAATTGTGCTCGGTGATCTGACTTTACAGCTCTGCCTCTTCGAAGAGGCTGCTCATTCTGAAGTGAACAGCATGGTTTTGAGTGTCTGCTTCCAGAAATTATAGGGCCTGACGTTTACAGCTACTACCAAGGAATGGTATGCAGAAAGCCTCCTGCTTACACTTGCTCCTATGGAGACTAAGCTCACTGCTAAATCCTCTGTACCCCATTGGGATGCAGTAAGAAAGAGATCTCACCTGCAGGACCGAGCAGACAGGAACAGGTGACCCTAAGCTGAGCAGCAAGGTATTTCATTCCATATAGCTTGTAGTCAGTGTGAGGGATCATAAGCATTGAGCTTTCCTCTTCAGTGGGCAGCATCTCAGGAGGATTCTAGTTTCAATGCTGATTTGGCTGTTCTTGAATTCAGTTACAGAATCCAGCTCTTGAATTCAGTTCCCATCTGCTCCCTAGTCCAGTCTGGGAAGAGTAAGACTCCAGGTGGACCTTAGAGCTACCTTCCAGTACCTGAAGGGATCCCCCAGGAAGGCTTCAGAGGCACTTTTCCTGAGGGTGTCTAGAGACAGGCCAAGGGGCAATGGTTTGAAGCTGAGGCAGAGCAGGGTTAGACTGGAACTGAGGAAGAAGTTCTTCAGTGTAAGGGTGGTGAGACTCTGGAATAGGCTGTCTAGGGAGGTTGTGGCTGCCTCCTGCCTGGGGATGTTGAAGGCCAGGTTGGATGAGGCTTTGAGCAGCTGAGTCTAGTAGAGAGATGTCCCTGACCATGGCAGTGAGGTTGGAGTAGATGATCTCTGAGATGCCTTCCAACCTGAGCCATTCTCTGGTTCTGTGACTTCCCCGGTGCCTGCCCAAAGCCTCAGTGGTGATGGTGTTCTAATTGATGATAGAGCCATGGGGTTCCGTGTTGGGATTGTTTATATTTATATATATTCAATTTTATCACTTTTATTCTCATTACAGATGTTTAGTTTTGTTTCACAACCTGCAAGTTTCTCTCCCTCACTCCCTTTCTCTTCACTTTGGGAAGGGGAATGGTGTCTCTTACTGACCTTGTAGCCAGCCCAGCTCTAGCCCTTGATGGTGCCCATGTCAGCAAACCAGGAATGTTTGCTTGCCCTGCTGCAGGCTGCGCTGTGCTCTGTCTATGTGTCACTAATGGTGCCAGCAGTGATAACTCCTTCTACAGCCCTGAATCCTTGTGAAGGATTGAGCATTATCCGCTCTACAAACACAAGGGGTTGTTGGGTTCAGTTGTGTCATTAAGAATTAACTGAAGGAAATGGCATGGCCTGGGGAGTGCAGGAACCATGCAGCAGAGCTGAGATACACACAAAGCTGCAGGAAGGTCTGGAGCTATGCTCACCCAAACATCAAACATCCCAGAGAAGGCTGAAGACAAGTCCTGGCATCCCAACCACTTACTCCTCCTTTCCCAGACATGTTTTGAAAGGGCCTCTGCTCACTTTTACCAAAGACCCTTAGGAGATGATCTAGGGAGCAAGTCCAGAGTGGAAAAGATGTCCCCTTCAAGCTCTGTTGTGTTGGTTTGAGCTAATTGGAGAATTTGAGTGAGAAATTAGACTATTGACTGAGAGAGAGTTAAACCTACAGTGTCACTTCACCGAGTTTCACTGAGACAGAGAAAAAAGAATTGTTTTGGGAATGTTCCCAAAACATCCAGATAAGCCAGTCTGCTTGCAGGCCCAGTCTGCTCTGGGTCCGTGCTGGTTCTGGCAGCTTTCTTTCCTTTGTCTTTCTGCCTTTGAACTAATTCAGAGTTCAATCACTAAAACGACTCATTTCTTCTCCTATCATTAATCTCCCTGATCTTCAGCTTATCTGCAACATCATCAAGTGGTGAGATAAAGCTGGGGGAAGGGGGGAAAGGTGGTAGAGGGGTTTGGTTGTACTCTCTTGGGGATTTTGGTCTCCAGGAGGGGTGGGGTGTCTGTATTTCCTTTTTACTGTATATTTCTGTAAGTATCTGTTATATCTTGTAAATATTTGCTTGTATATTTGCATTGCTGTAAATATAAAGCTTCATTTATTAACTTCCAGTGTGTTTTTCTGAGTTTTAGCCGGGGTTTTAAAAGGTGGGGGGGCAGGTCACTGTAAACCCACTACATCTGTCTATGCCTGTTTGATCTTACTGCAGTATTGTGGTTTCTACTAACTCAGCACCATGGCCTTTATGGATCTCCTCCAGAGGGATTGTGTCCACTCTAGGCCAATCCAGGCCCATCACAGGTGGAGTCAGGTTTTCATTGCACATGATTCAGTGAAAGAGCAGCTCTGACTCCAGGAGAAAGGCTGCAGATACAGGCAGCTCAAGCTTTGGTAACAGGGGGAGCTGAGAGCTGTGTTGTGAAGGACCAGGCAGATGCTGTTGGTCAGCAGCTGTGGACTACAAGGATTTGTTTCCTACAAGCTCTCTGAGGATCAGGAGCTCTGAAGATCAGTCAAACCGGTGAGTTCTTTAAACTAGGAGCAACAAGGAAGGAGATGATGACCCCACAGCCAAGTGAATAGGAAGTGGTGCAGGCTGGGAAGCAAATTGTGCAGAGTAATGTAGACAAGGGAGACCTCATAAACAATAAAACAAGGGTGAAGGGAGCCCACCACTGGGTCCATCCCTCCCTGCATGGCAAGAGCAGTGCAAGGCTGGGCGTAGGTTGCATGGAAGCCAAGGTCCTGTGCAGCTGTGCCAGGCACAGCAGGTGAAGCAGGTTTCTGCAAACTGTGATGGGCCACGGTGGAGCTGCTGGCTTTTAGCTTGCATTTTAGAGTTCCCCCTTATGTAGCCACAGCTGTCTGCAACCTCTGGCTGCTGTGGGACACAGCTGGTGGTTGACCGCCTGGGAGTGTCCTGCCAACATGTCTCGCACAGGCAGAGAGCCAGTCAGAGGCACCAAGCACTGCAGACCTCAGCCCTGGGGCAGCTTTCGCATGACCACTGTCATAGGTCGCAGCAATCCAGCTCTGGCACGCCTGAGCAGCTGGGGCTAGGGCTATCCCCAGAGGTTGGCCAGATGCTCCCCTGGCCAAACAGAATGGTTGTTCTTGCCAGATCTTGAGTACATTGTATGGCTTTGTGATTCCCATCTACAGTCTCCAATTCATTAGCATATGCTGAGTGCCAGCGCTAATTGCTTTCCATCCCATGATAGTGAGAGCTTGTTGCTGTCTGCTTGGTGGTCTTCAGCTCTTGTTTGGGTTTCTACCAGGGCCTTTTATGGGTTTCAGGAGCACACATTTCCCACAGAGAATCTATCAGCTGCTTGTGAAGGCTTGGAAAGATGTGTAGGTCAGGGCAGTATATGAGTTTTCCTTAGCTGGGTCATTAATTTCTGGCTTTAGGCTGGTTTGCTCTCATTTTCTGGTTGCTCTCATGTTCTTTTTCCTCTGAGTGGGAGGGACAGAGAGCAGCAACTCACTCTTCCCCCCGACATGCTCTCCATGGTGGTGTCCTGTACTAATTCTTCCAGCCTGAGACTGGAGAGCATGACAGACTTAGCTGCACCCATGGGGATGCTGTGAAAGCTGAAATTTGAGCTGGCTTTAGAAAGATACTAGAGAAATTAATATGAGAAAAAGCCACCCATGGGGAGCTGCTGAGGTTTAGGGACCCCTGAGTCAGGAGCAGCAGTGGAACCTGCCTTGTCCTTGTGTTTCTGCAGCCAAAGGACCCACTTGGTCCCTGTTCTCTTGGAACCCTATAAAGTCACTGTTGAGCGTTTCAGATACCCTTTGACACGTAAACTCAACAAGAGAAAATTGGGGAGGGTGGAACTCTTTTCTGGGAAGAAATAACCTTTTCCTTGGGTACAAAGTGGGCATGGGCTGAGTTGCAGGGTGTGTGGGATGGGAGAGTGGTGAGGCACTGGAGCAGGGTGTACAGAGATACCTACGGAACCTGCTTTAGATGCCTCTACTCTGGCAGGGGGGGTTGGACTGAATGATCTCCTGCCATACTCTGCCCTGCTGAGACCACACCTGCAATGCTGTGTCCAGTTTTGGGCTCCCCAGTTAAAGAGAGACAGAGACCTGCTGGAGAGAGTCCAGCAG
Source organism: Psilopogon haemacephalus (assembly GCA_013396835.1). Classification (NCBI taxonomy): domain Eukaryota; kingdom Metazoa; phylum Chordata; class Aves; order Piciformes; family Megalaimidae; genus Psilopogon; species Psilopogon haemacephalus. The sequence continues at coordinate 118,024 of VWZI01003770.1, read as the reverse complement.
AGAGCCATGAGGATGGGGGACTTGATCATCTCCCCTATGAAGGGAGACTGAGAGCCCTGGGGCTGTTTAGTCCAGAGAGAAGAAGGCTAAGAGGGCATCTGATCAATGTGTACAAACATCTGAGGGGTGGGTGACAAGTGGAGGGGGCCAAGGTCATTTCAGTGGTGCACATCAATAGACAAGGAGCAATGGATACCAACTGGAACACAGAAGGTTTTACCTCAACAGGAGGAGAAACTTCTTTACAGTGAGGGTGCTGGAGCCCAGGAACAGGCTGCCCAGAGAAGTTGTGGAGTTTCCTTCTCTGGAGACTTCCCAAACCCCACCTGGATACATTTCTGAGCAGACTGCCCTCAGTGATTCTGCTGTTGGCAGGGAAGTTGGCCTGGATGATCTCTGGAGGTCCCTTCCAACCTCCAACATTCTGTGACCTCTGATACATTTGTAACATCTCTGACAGAGACACAGCATCCCTCTAGCAAGCATCTTATTACAGAAAGTCTTTGAAGCTTTTTCACTGCATCTGCTATTCTCAATTCCTCAGTAGGTGTTAGAAACCCTTCTTCCAGCTCTGAAGTCCTGCACCAAGGCCATGGTGTTTTCCCACAGAGCATCCAGGGTGGCACTTTTTGTGTCCAGCATTGCTTTTCATGTAGGTGTCCCAGAGTGCTAGTCAAAACAAACAGAAGTGCTAGGCAAAACCACTGCCACCAGGGAAGAGAAAAATCTTCTCCTACATCTCACCCCTTCTGCACAGGAACAAAGTTCTGCTGCTAGTGAACCATCACCACCTGTCTGCTGTCACTGGCACCTTGTCAGGCAGGTTTTTGAACGCTACTTCCATTCCTTCTGATGTTCCTTTTCTAAGGGAGTATTTTTCTCTGAGTGTTTTATTTTATTTACTGTGTCTTAACTGTCTTATTTTTCATGCTTATTGGTTCATGCTTGTTTTACTTACTTCTTAAAAAAAAAAAAAAAAAAAAAAAAAAACAAAAGAAGCCCCAAAAAAACCACACCAATAAAACCTCTTTTTGATCTTTGGGTTTTTTGAGGGCTTTTTTCTTGTAGCCAGATATTCGTATCTGAACTAGAATGGCCATCTTTGTGCAGCTGTACAGGGGTGGTTCACTCTTTTCTGCAACCTACTGATGACAAAGAACTTAAGGAAAGAATCCTGGAGGCTACAGGATTCCTTTCAACATGAGGAGAGTTCTTTCTTCTTTATAAAAAAAAAGAAGGAAGGAGAAAAAGCCAAGAAGAAAGAAGGAAAATATTTTCTTTCTTGAGATATATATATATATATATACATATATATATATATATATATATATTCCAATTCCTGGAAGTTTTTAAGGCCAGGCTGGACGGGGCTCTGGGCAACCTGAGGTGTGAGGTGTCCTTGCCCATGGCAGGAGGGTTGAAACTGGATGATTCTTGAGGTCCCTTCCAGCCCTGACAGTTCTGTGATTCTATGAATGTATCTAAGATTTTTCAAGCATTTCTGTGCTCCTGTGAGAACAGTCTCCAAAGTTAGTGTCCTTTCAGGATGTGCTAAATTCTCTGTGTTGCAGCTCCACTTTTGAAGGACAAGCCAGCAGTGTGTTGAGATGCAAACTCAGTCATCAGGTTCTCATTTCCATATCTGGCAGTGACAATACTTTATTTTCCTCTCCCTGATACACTGATAAACAGTCAAGATAAACAGAATTATATTCTGAAGAGTCATTCCCTGACAAAACCCACAGTGTTTTGGATCCCAAACCGCTCCCTATTCCCCTTTTAATTTATCTGTCTCCCCAAGCCTTGAAAATTTAATTAAAATAGCTCAGTACTCTGAGCATTTCACTGGGCTTCCTGTGCCATTCAAGGGGCTGTTGGATGTTTAAAGAAACACTGCCCTAACCTAGACAATCACAGAAACATCCAGGCTGGAAAAGACCCTCAGGATCACTAAGCCCAACCATTAACCCTACTCTACAAGGTGTACCCCTAAACCATATCCTCAAGCTCCACATCCAAACGACCTTTAAACACATCCAGGGCTGGGAACTCCACCACATCCCTGGGCAGCTCATTCCAATGTCTGACCATTCTTGCCATTAAAAAAAATTTCCTACTGTCCAGTCTAAACCTACCCTGGTGCAGCTTGAGGCCATTCCCTTTCATTCTATCACTAATTACCTGTGAGAGGAGACCAGCACCAACCTTTCCACAGTGTCCCTTCAGGTAGCTGTAGACAGCAATGAGGTCTGCCCTCAGCCTCCTCTGTTTCACGCTAATCGTCCCCAGCTCCTTCAGTCTCTCTTCATCAGATTTATTCTCCAGGCTCTTCACAGTTTCCTTTCCCTCCTCTGCACTCATTCCAGCACCTTGATGTCTCTCTTATATTGAGGTGCCCCAAACTGAACACAACACCAAAGCTGACAATCACCTCCCTGCTACTGCTGGCCACAGCATTTCTCATCCCAGCCAGGATGCCACTGTCTTTCTTGGCCACGTGGGATCTGCGGGCTCATGTTCAGCTGCTTCTCCATTAGAAGCCTCAGGTCCCTTTCTGCCAGGCAGTATCCAGCCACACTGCCCCAAGCCTAGAGCGTTGCATGGGGTTGTGGCCCAAGTGCAGGACCTGGCACTTGGCCATGTTGAAGCTCACCCTGGTAACACCGACTCATCCATCCAATCTACCCAAGTCCCTCTGTAAAGTCTCTCTACTCTCATGCAGATCACCACTCCTACCTAACCTGGTGTAGTGATACTTATGGGAAGCAACAAATAACATATTTATAGACAGCTGCTCTGTCTGGCTAATATTAATGTCCTTAGCTCTGAACACTATAGAAAAAATACAGTATAATGTCTTGGGAGACAGCAGCAGCAATACAACTGAAAGCAATACACATGAAGACAGTTCCAGCCTCCTCCTCTAAAACATGGGCAAAGTTTTGGAGCCTGAGTGTCAGGCTTGCTGCTGTGTCTCACTTCCCTCTGGCCACCTTCTTCTTCTCCTTCCTGAACAGTGGCACCATGGTTGAGGACAGTTGTGTGTGTTTCTGCCCTTCTTTTCTCCTTGCTCACTGTCTGCCTCCTCCCCTTCAGCAGCTTGCTTCCCTTTCTGCCAGCTCTTTCGCTTTCTGTAAGGAAGAGATGTGAAGTTCTGTCACTCATTAGGTTGCCCGTGAATAGCTGCAGAAGGCAGTGTGTGTGCAGTATCTTCATTAGACTGTCCAGCAGAAAACAAGCACCAATTTGCTGTCCTTTGGCCTGCATCAGGGCAATCCTTGCAGACCCAAGATTTCCCTATTTTGCCTCTCCTTTTATTTGTCCTCTGGGTACCAGTGATGATTCTTGACACGGTTGCAGGGCTGGGTGTCTCCTGAGAGTCCTGCTGGTTGTGCTGGACACCATGGTCAGGCTATGAGAGGAGTAAAGGGCACCCACAATACTTACCTAGCATGGGTTTCATGAGATTAGATTTAGACTCATAGAATTGTCAGGACTGGAAGAGACCTCAAGGATCATCCAGTTCCAATCCCCTTGCCATGGGCAGGGACAGCTCACACCTCTTATTCCCCAGCCCAAGGGCTAGGTAATACTTAGCTATTTAAGAGAAGTGTGGGCAGCAGGGTAAAGGAAGTGATCCCCCCACTCTACTCCTGTGATGGTTTGGCAGTTATCCACCTCCCCACACTTCTGAAATGACCCAGACTAGACTCAGACAGCTGGAATTTAATAAATGAAGCTTTATATTTACAGCTCAAAACAATATACAAACAGATATTTACAATCTAATCCAGATATTTACAGATATATATACAGTAACAAGGTAATACAGAAACACCACAGCCTTCCCAGAGATCAGGGTCCCAAAGAGGGGTTTCCAACCACCCTACCACCTTCCTCCCACTACCCAATCTTATCCCACTATCTGTCTTACGTGACAGGTAAGTGAGAAAGATCAGTCAGGGGGGGTGGGGGCTAGGGGTTAGAAGGAGGAAATTGGTTAGTTGAGTTACACAGATCCAGCTAGAAGCCAGGAAGAGAGAGATCAGCAGTCAGAAGACCCAAAGCAGCTCTGCCTTATCTATGTTTTGGTTCTTACTCTTATACATTTCAGCAAACCTATGAGTGGAGTAGACACAGGGGTTTTTTGACTTTCTCAGCCTGTTATCTAATTTCACATAAAAATCCTCCAATTGTCCTCAAACCAGCACAACTCTGCACTGGTGAGACCCCACCTGGAGTACTGCATCTGGTTCTGGAGCCTCTGTTACAAGATGGATATGGAGGCCCTGGAAGGTGTCCAGAGAAGGGCCACAAGGATGATCAGAGGGCTGGAGCTGCTCTGCTACAGGAAGAGACTGAGGGAGTTGGGGCTGTTCAGTCTGGAGAGGAGAAGGTTCCAAGGAGACCTTATTGTGGCCTTGCACTAACTGAAAGGGGCTACAAGAAAGCTGGGGAGGGACTTTTTAGGATGTCAGATAGTGATAGGACTGGGGAGAATGGAACAAAGCTAGAAATGGGTAGATTCAGACTGGGTATTAGGAAGTTCATCCCCATGAGGGTGGTGAGACACTGGAATGGGTTGCCCAGGGAGGTGGTGGAAGCCCCATCCCTGGAGGTGTTGAAGGCCAGGCTGGATGAGGCTCTAGACAGTCTGATCTATTGTAAGGTGTTCCTCCCCAGGCTGGGGGGTTGGAACTGGATGATCCTTGAAGTCCCTTCCAGCCCTGACAATTCTATGATTCTACGATCCTATGATTCTGTTCAGTGAGTGCCAGGCAGGAGCCATGTCCCCAGCTTTGCAGTTCACTGGGGAGTCTTTTTCTTGCAAAAAGTATACTCACCAAAACAAGCTAAAATAATGCCCCAGACCATTCTGGCTGTGATAAAAACCCTTGAGAAAGCAGACTGATGCAGGGCAATGTGCTACACTACAGCTGAGTTGTGATAAGGAGGGCCAATGGCACCCTGGGGTGCTGTGGGAGTTTGAGGGGTCCCAGGTTCCCTTAAGAAGACAACACAGATGAAGTCCTGTCCAAGAGGCCAGATCTGGTCATCCTAGGATGGTGTAAACACTGTTATTTTATTCTTCTTTATGTTTAGGCTGGTTTGAGGCTAATTGGAATATTTTAATGAGAGAAATTAGATCATTGACTGTGAAAAGAAAATAAGAGTGATGTCTATGTCACTCATAGGTTCTGCTGAGAGATATAAAAACAAGAAACATAAACAAAGTCAGTGTGTCTCTGGCTGCTGCTGCTGCATTAACTATCTCTGCCTGAACCCATGTAACCCCAACTAATCATTCTGCTCTTAGCTCCTTATCTGGCAATCCCACCTGTGCACATAATACTTCTGATATAAGGAGGGGGACAGAAAGAAGGAAGGAGTTGGCTTGAAAGCCCTCCTGGGCGGTTCTGCTGTTTGGGAGGGGTTTTGTTGTTCTGTATTAATTTTAACTTGTATATAATTGTATATACTTGTAAATATCTGCATATGTTGTGTGTATGTTCTTAAATATAGCTTCATTCCTTAGCTTCCAGCTGGCTGAGTTAGTCTGGTGAATCGTAGGGGAGGGGAGAACTCTAAAACCATCACAGCAGTATCACAGATTACAAGGCAGTACCTGGCTGATATCAACCCTTCCCCTGCCTGCCTTCTCTGCCTTCAATTATCTCTCTGGGCTCAGTGCACCCTTCCTTATCTCATGGTCCTTGTGGATGTATGCCATGAGTTTTAACAAGTCCGAGTGGCTGGAGAGTGGCAGGAGAGCAGCCGAACAGAGAG
>VWZI01003770.1:95521-112044 GCA_013396835.1 Psilopogon haemacephalus | reverse complement strand
GGTGTGCAGTCTGGAGAAGAGGAGGCTCAGGGCAGACCTCATTGCTCTCTACAACTACCTGAAGGGAAGTTGTGTCCAGGTGGGGTTGGTCTCTTCTGCCAGGCACCCAGGGACAGAACAAGAAGACACAACTTCAAGCTGTGCCAGGGCAGGTTCAGGCTGGATGTTAGGAAGAAGTTCTTCAGAGCAAGAGTGATTTGCATTGGAATGGGCTGCCCGGGAAGGTGGTGGAGTCCTCATCCCTGGAGGTGTTTAAGAGGAGACTGCATGAGGCACTTAGTGCCATGGGTTAGTTAATTAGGAGGGTTAGGTGATAGGTTGGACTCGATAATCCCAGAGGTCTTTTCCAACCTGGTTAATTCTGTGATTCTGCCTGATCACCTTTCACATAAATGCACCTGTAAAATAGAATCTCCCTTTAAACTTCCAATCAGGGTGCAGTATTTTCATTCTTACTCTTCTAGAGGGATAAGTGTCATTTATGTCCTCCAGTCTCCAGTAGCTTGTGGGCCTAAGATGGGACAGATGCATTGGGAAGGGTTGAGTAGAGGGGAGGAGAACCTCCCTCAATCTGCTGGCCACACTCACCTTAATGCACCTCAGTGTACCATTGGCCTTCTTGGGCATCAAGGCACATTGCTGTCCCATGGAGTATTTATTATCAACCAGGATTCCAAGGTCCTTCTCTGTGGAGCTGCTCTCCATCAGGTCAACCCCTAGCCTGTACTGCTGCATGGTGTTGTTCCTCCCCAGGTGCAGGGGTCTACACTTACCCTTGTTGAACTTCATCAAGTTCATATTTGCCCAGCTGTCCAGTCTTTATTTGTACAATTTCAGCCACAAAAAGTATCTCCATCTCACTCTGTCATCCCAAAAAGTCCAGAGCTGTCAGACTGATGGAATGTGGGGACTGGCATACAGTGCATAAGATTTCTTACCCCTAAGACACAGTTGCTACCACTAAATAGGGTACTAGTAAGGTTGAAGTAGAGGCTTTTGACATAGTTACTTTCTGCCGTTCTGTACATGGAAGCACAAGCAGCCTTAATCTTCATTTGGTCGAAAGGAAAGCATTTATTCTTGTCAGGAAAAAACAGGGAGGGAAAAAAAAAAATAATAAGAAGAAACATTAAAGTAGCAAAAAGGTTTGATCAGCTGGAACAAGATAAACTCTGCAGTCTGGAAAAAAGCAAGAGACTCAGTCTAAAAAGTAGGGAATTAAGAGTGAAAGGGGAATCCAGGCACAGCTATTTCAATCAAAAAGAAATAAGCATGTGGAATAAATTATTTTAGGAGAAACTGTTGAAGCCAGTAACAGGAATGAATTTAAAAGACAGACGTCTTTATGGAGAGAGCAGGGACTTCAGTTTTTTCCTACTGGCATGCTTTGGGTTGGATCCAGTAAAGTGCCTAAAAAACACTTTGGAAGGACTTCAACTGCTTAAATCCAGAAATCCATCAAAAAATCCCAAACACCTACTGCGAGTGCTGGATGCACCTGGTTACATAGTGCTAAGCATGCTGAGACCTAGGACAGGGTCTCCATGCCCTCCACGGCTGTCTTGATCCCTGTAGTATGGTGCTGGCTCCCACCCCAGTGTACATTTGAGCCAGGCCCTTACTGCAAATCCCACTTTTTTGTGTCCCACACAGGCCTGATGCAAACCTCATTGGTGAAATGCAAGGCAGGGGAACAGGTCACACACAAAATACAGCAGAAGCTGCTACTTGCCTTTGAAATTCTGAGAGGCAGTGCTAATCTGTGTCATCTCTGGTATAGTGGAGGCTGGGTATGCAAAAAGGCATTTCAGGGTCACTGAACCAGGGAAAAAGGGACAACTTGCATCAGTACATCCTACAACGTGCAAGGTGCTGCAGCTGGGTTAGATCAGTCCCAGGCATAAATCCAGGCTCAGTACAGAGTGGGTTGAGAGTAGACCTGAAGAAAGAGACTTGGGGGTGTTGGTTGCTGAGCAGCTCCCCAGGAGCCAGCAGTGCCCTCATGCAGCCCAGCAGGCAGCTGTGTGCTGGGCTGCAGCCAGAGGAGTGTGGGCAGCAGGGCAAGAGAGGGGATTCTGCCCCTTGGCTCTGCTTGGCTGAGACCTCACCTCCAATCCTGCCTCCAGTTCTGCTGTGCCCAGCAGAAAAAGGACACAGAACCGATGGAGTGAATCCAGAGGAGGCCACAAAAATGATCCAAGGGCTGGAGCAGCTCTGCTGTGAGGACAGGCTGAGGGAGCTGGGGGTGTTCAGTTTGGAGAAGAGAAGATTCCAGGAAGAACCTCAGAGCTGCCTTCCAGTTTTCCTGAAGGGATCCTGCTGGAAGGCTGCAGAGGCACTTTTCCTGATGGTGTCTAGAGACAGGCCAAGGGGGAACAGTTTGAAGTTGAGGGAGAGCAGGGTTAGACTGGAACTGAGGAAGAAGTTGTTCAGTATGAGGGTGGTGAGACTGGAATAGGCTGCCCAGGGAGGTTGGCTGTCTCCTGCCTGGAGGCGTTGAAGGCCAGGCTGGATGAGGCCTTGAGTAGCTGAGTCTAGCTGAGAGGTGTCCCTGCCCATGGCAGTGAGTTTGATGATCTCTGAGATGCCTTCCAACCTGAGCCATTCTTTGATACCAGGGAGGCAGACAGGGAAAATACCTGGTTGCTCTTTCCTAGGCTTGTTGCTGTCTGTTGTATCATGCAGTATTTATTGTCAAATACTAATTTCATTATCTATTGAGCAGCTTGAGCTGATAGTGAAGGTTACTATGAGAAGATGGCAAGGTAGCTGTGGTTCACTATCTAGAAGACTTATGTTAACTGAGAAATATGAGTCTCTGATGATAAATTCGTGCTGGGCTCTAACTAACATTTCCAAGAGCCAGAGAGAGGCTGGAGGATTGACTTCAGAAGCTTTTGGGACATTTCAAGCTGCCCGCAAGATGTCCCCTTTTTGCCCTCTTGCCCCCCACCTGCCTAAATTACAATCATGTGTTCTCAGAGTGACTCTGAAACAGTCAGGATGAACAAACTTCTTGTTTTCCATGTAGGCTAAGTCATGCATCACTGAGCTATTGGAACAGATTTCTGTAGGGATGCTGGGTTTGGCCATGTTGAGCACCTGAAGAGGATCTGGAGGCAGATGGAATAAGGCAGGAGGGGCTGTGTGCAGCTCTGCAGGGCTGCCTGGGCAGCACTGGGAGTCCCAGGGAGACAGCACCCCAGGCAATGCCAGAACTGGACTTCCTAAGGACTTTCTGTGAGGCCAACTGCAAGCCTCAGCTCCACAAGCCCACAGGCTTAGAGTCTAGTCTGTGACTGGAGCTATTTTGCAGCGAGTCCCAGGTGCTGAAGGAGTTAAACATCTCTGTGGTTTACAGTGATTTACACCTCCCCTTGCTTTAATCCTAAAAAAAAAAAAATCTAAATGTACCTTCACAAAATTTGTCCTGATAAGGAAGGATCCTGTTAAGTTGGCACTGATAAGCACCCTGCACTGGTTCAAAATGTGCTCAGGGACACAATTATATCATACTTGGATCTCCCTGATAAGACTTTCTTCTTTACATCTAGTTCAGAGGGCAAGTGAACACACTTAATCCTGGGCAAATCAGGGCAGGGGGTGAAGTTGGAATAGGGCTGGCATCTAGCTAGGAAAGTTGGCATCTGGAAGGATCACAGATCACAGGATGTCAGGAGTTGGAAGTGACCTCCAGAGATCATTGAGTCCAAGCCCTCTGCCAGAGCAGGATCATAATCTAGTGCAGGTCACACAGAAACACATCCAGTCTCCAGAGATGGTGGTCTGGGGATGGCTTGACTGAAGAAACAGACAGAGGCTGCTGAGAAACAAAGCACAGAATCATAGAATCAGTCAGAGTTGGAAGGGACCACAAGGATCATCTATTTCCAACCCCCCTGCCATGGGCAGGGACACCCTACCCTTGACTAGGCTGGACAGAGCCTCATCCAGCCTGGCCTTAAACACCTCCAGGGAAGTGGCTCCAACCACCCCCTTGGGCAACCTGTTGCAGGGTCTCACCACTCTCATGCTGAAGAACTTCCTCCTCACATCCAATCTGAATCTCCTCACCTCCAGCTTTGCTCCATTCCCCCTAGTCCTGTCGCTACCTGATAGCCTAAAAGCAGCTCATCTTGCAAGGCAGGTGGGAGAGCATTCTTGTCAAGCTGCAAAGCATGGTGGGCTGCTGGCTTTGAAGCACAGAGGGTAGTTATAATTTGGAGGAAATGCCTTCTGCAACATCCAGCTTTGGGGTCTTCCTACTCAAACAATGTGTTATGCTCTTATATCAGGATGTCAGTTCAAGTATGGCAAATGATTGCTTGCGTGAAGGTCATGGGTTAAGCAGGGACACAGGCAAAAATCTGCTCATATCTAATCCTGGTTCTGAGACTGATCAAGCTTTGACCTTGAGCACATCACTTAACCTCAGAGGAATAACTTGAGGATTCATTAGCTGGTCTTCGTAGAGAGTTTTGAAGATGGCAAAAGGGCTTTATAAGTGGCAAATGCTTTTCTGTGTTCTGGGACCAGGAAGTTTTCCATGTTTGTGCATATAATAATTTTTACACTGGATTTGCTACTTAAAAGAAACCCTAAGTGCTGCTGGAAATTGCTGGAGTGCAGATAAGGACTGCCTGTTGCAGCTGAGGAAGCTTCAATGAACAACCCTTCTCTCCCTTTCTGCAAAGTCTTTACACCATGAGCCAGGGACAACTGTTTCACTCAGCTTTCTGTCCATGGGCTTGCTTTAAAGGCAACAGTTGAATTGCTCACTTGTTGGCCAATAGATGCAAGGATGAAGGAGAAGATTTATGGAATAGATGCTCCTGAGGTATATGTGTCCAGTTCTGGGCTGAAGAAGGACCTCAGGAAACTGCTTGAAGAGTCCAACACAGAGCCACAAAGCTGCTGCAGACAGTGGAACATCTCCTGTGAGGCCAGGCTGAGGGAGCTGGGTCTTGGAGCTTGGAGCAAAGGAGCCTGAGGGCTGCCCTCATTCAAACTGCTAAAGATGTGCAGGCAGTGTCCAGAGGACACAGCCAGGCTCTGCTCAGGAATGTTCAAGGACAGCACAAGGGGCACTGGTGCAAGCTGGAGCAGAGGAGGTGCCATGGGAACAGGAGGGAAAACTTTCCCTGTGAGGGTGGCAGAGCCCTGGAGCAGGCTGCTCAGAGAGGTTGTGGAGTCTCCTTCTCTAGAGACACTCCAAACCTTCCTGGATGTGTTCCTGTATAAGCTGCCCAGGGTGATGCTGCAGTGACAGGGGGTTGGACTGGATGATCTCTGGAGGTCCCATCCAACCCCTAATGTTCTGTCATTCTGTGATAAGGTGTAAGAGGCTGTGGCATGGGCTTGTCTCCAGCCAGGAGTTTATACAGGCTGTGTGAGGTGTACTCCACAGAGACCCTGTGCAAGAGGAATCCAGGTTGTCAATGACCAGAGCTTCAGCGTTCTGTTGAGAGCAGAAATTGAAGTAAGCAGAAGCATGGAAGTAGTGACTGTAAGGAGAGGATTGGCTCCAGGTGCTTCAAGGGAAGATTCTGTGTTAGCATCATTTTAGGACATCTCCTTTGAAACAGCTTTCAGAGAGGAAGACAACTGCACAGAGCTGCTCTGTGCTGTGTCTTAGAAACCGGATTTTGACAGAGTAATGAGCAGGAGTCGTGACTCCTTCAACAAATGGGATTGGGGTGTGATTCAGGAGTGCCTCACCTTCACAGGTCCTGCCTTTCTGTGCCAGTTGGTGGTGATGTTATTAACAGCACCAGCAGGAAATATGTGTGTGGATAAACAGGGAGAATTGTCAGAGGCTGCTTATTTGGGAATGTGGGTTGCCTGGCTGAGCCTGCATCCCTCTGACAAGAGACTGAGGTGCTTGCAGAGGCAGCACTTCCTTGTCCAGTTTTTAAACCCCTATCAAAGACAAAGCAGCTCCTGGCCCAGGTGCTATTGAATTTGTGTTAGTGTTGACACAGCTTGCATGGTGCCTTCAGGCTGGGAGTGCCTGATGGACATGGGCTTGTTGCTGCCACATCAATCAATTTCAGGCTTGTTTTCCCCTTCATCTGGGTGAAATTTGTTGATTCAAGTCCTGTGGTCTTCACTTTGTTAGTTTGCTTATTGAAATCAATGGAGCTTCTGATTGAGCAAGGGCCACCTTGTTTGTCCCACTGCTTCTGCAATGGTCAGGCAGGTTTATATAATCAAAATAAAGACTAGCATGGTGTAAAGAAGTGAAAATTATGTGGAGATGTTAAAACACAAGAGGAACAAAAATAACCTCTATATTCTAATGGTAAAGGTGCTGAAATTTGCTTCTCAGAGGGACTTTTTCACTTTTCTGCTTGGCCAACAGCATCTGATTTGCTATGAGCTCAAGAAGCATAGGGGAAGAAAAGAGAGATTTTTTAACATGTCAGAGTAAAACGTTTCATGAGCAGGCAAGGTTTTTGTTTCTCACACAGGTGTGAGTCCCTCCTGCCTCCAGAGAACCCACACAGAGATGGGAAAACAGAAAATAGTTATTTTATGATCATGCTGGCAATGCAAAGCTGAGGTTAAGCCAAAGCAGACACGCTCCTGTTTGCATCTAAAGCAAACTAAATTGATGAACAAAATGGAAACAGTGCCTGCAAATCCCTTCTGGGGTTGTCCTGTTCTATCTCATCTCTCAGTGTTTCTCGGTGGCAAGCACACAAGACCATCCCTTTGCAAAGCCATCTTATCTGCTCCTCATATTGTCTGCAAGGATTGCTTGCTTCCTGCTGGACCCTACTACCAGTACCAGGATGAGCATCTGGGCTCTGTCCATCGTTTTCTCATCCTTTTGCCTTGTCAGTGATTCCCAGTGACAGGACAAGAGGCAATGCACGCAGACTGGAACCCAGTGGGTTCCTCCAGTAACAGGAAGAGAAATTTCTTTGCTGTGAGGGTGGCAGAGTCCTGGAGCAGGCTGCCCAGAGAAGGTATGGAGTCTCCTTCGCTGTCGACATTCCATACCCACCTGAACATTCTATGAATCCCTGCTCCCCAAATATCCAACAGGTTACAAAGTGTTTTGCTGAGGAATGCTCTCAAGCAGGTTGCTGCTCTTCATTTTGCATGTTAGAAACAAGTTCTGTACCATGAGGGTAGTGGAACAGTGGAACAGGTTGCCCAGGGAGTTCGTTGGGGCCCCATTCCTGGATATATTCAAGGTGAGGCTTGAAGGGGCTCTAGGCAACCTGATCTAGTTAATGATGTCCCTCCTGACTGCAGGAGGGTTGGACTGAATGACCTTTGGAGGTTCCTGCCCAGCCCGTTCTATGATTCTGTCTGCGGGGTGCCCAGCACAGCAGGACCCTCAGCCTATCTGAGGGGTACAGCTTATTGAGTAAAAAGTGCAGAGCCTCGTAAGAGCAGAGAGGTTATCTCAGCTCACCTCAGCACAACTTGTGGGAGAATCATATTGTGCCCAGCAGGATTCAGGAGTAATCCAGCCTCTGGCACAAGCAAACATTAATTACCTGATCTAGTTGGAAAGAGAACTGAAGCATGGAGAACATTTAATTAGCTGCACTATCTTTAGCATGTCCAAAGTATTTTGGTGCTTCCCATTACCTTTGCAGCAGAGACTTCAGGGGTTTGATTTTTTGGTGGTTTTCTTTTTTCCACATAAAATATTTTAATTACATAACATGCTCAATTAGAACCTTAATTTCAATTTCAGAAAATAAATACACCGTGCAAGTCACCCACTTGCTTTTAATTTCCCTAACAGTCCTCTCAAACTTTTCAACAGATGCTCCCAATTCTGTTCCCATTAACAGCGTCTGTAGGGATCCCAAACACCACACTTACTGCTGCTGCTCTCTGCAGCTTGATTTAAAGGAGAAAAATCCCTAGCTGCCGTGCCAGGCCACCCTTCCCTTGGCTTCTCCCTTGAATATCTGCCCTGCAGACAGCCTGGAGGACAGCCAGACCTCTGGTTGGAATGGTCTGTACTATAGGAACTGCTTTTGGCAGCCAGCACCAGGACATATTGTAGTGAAGTTTGTATGAGAGTGAAGCAGCTGTGCTGGACAGAGGTGGGATTGGACAGAGCAGCCCAGATCACTAAGGATGCCATGAGCAAAATTTGCAGTGGTGGGGACGGTGAAGTGAATTGGGAAAGGCAAAAAGTGGCTAAAGTAAAGAGCTGAGGGAGAGTATGATGGATATGGGGGCAGAGAGGAAAGTTGGGGCAGGAGGGGCTCTGGAGACTGCCAGAATGGAGATGAGTGCATGGAGAAAAACCAAGAGGGCTCTCAGCAGCTTAGGGGTGTGAAATGTGTTTGGAGGCTGTGGCTACAGCTTCTTTCTCTGGGGTGGGGAACTGTTTCCATTTTCACAAGAGGGGGATGAAGCACAGGACAGGCTGAATGATGGTGAGAGGATCCAGGATCCACTGGCATATTTTGACATTGGAAACTGTGGTTTCACCACACAGATGCTGTCTTCTGCCAACAGATCTGGAATACGGATTTTCGAGACCATACTCACTCTGCCAGTCACTCCTGGCTGAAAATTTTGAGCAGGAGAAAATCTGTCTTCCTTCAGCTTCCCCCAGCCCTTGTACAGTAGCTATTGTAACTCCAGAGATCTGTAGACATGCTACAAGCCAGTTGAATGCCCTTTTCCTGTGGCTGTCCTTGGAGCTGCAACACAGGTGGAAAGATGCTACTGGCATACAAATGACCTCCAGCAGAAGAAGGAAGGACTCCAGCGGTCTAGCTCTGTCTGCACAACATCATGCTCCTTCACAATGGAAAACCTGAACAAGCCTTGAGTCATCTTGCAGGGGCCCTGCAGCCCAGGCTGCCATTTTAGCAGCTCTTTTTCCTTGGCTCCAGGATCTCACCTGTGTGCTGAGCTGATCAGCCCAGACAGAGGATCATCTATGATGTTGCTGTGCTGCTTGTGGTTGCCTTGCACTTCAGACATCTCTACACAGTACTGTGTTGGGACTCACAGGGATATCCTGCCTGCAGACAAAAGGGTGAGGGACTACAGCTCTGGAGCCCTCAACACAGGAAGGACATGGACCTGATTGAGCAGATACAGAGGAGGGCCAGGAAAATGATCAAGGGGCTGAAGCACCTTTGCTAGGGGGACAGGCTGAGAGAGCTGAGGGGTGCTCAGCCTGGAGAAGAGAAGGCTCCAGGGGGACCTAATAGCAGCCTGCAGTACCTGAAAAGGGCTACAAGAAGGCTGAAGAGGGACTGTTTGCAAAGGCCTGCAGGGACAGGACGAGGGGCAATGAAATGAGAACAGAGCAGATTTAGATAGGGTGTTAGGAACAAGTCCTGCACCATGAGAGTGCTGGAGCACTGCAACAGGTTGCCCAGGGAGGTGGCTGAGGCCCCATCCCTGGAGATATTCAAGTGCAAAGGTAGTTGAGGTACCATCCCTGCATATATTCGAGGTCAGGCTTGACTTGGCTCTGAGCAATCTGATCCAGCAGGTGATGTCCCTGCTGACCACAGAAGGGGCTGGACTGGATGGCCTTTAGAGGTCCCTTCCAAGCCAAACCACTCTGATTCTGTCAGGATGCAGAGGCCAGCAGCATTGCATCACTATAGGTGTCTGTATCCAGCTGCCACTGGGGGTGGTCACAACAGCCAGAAATATGAATGGAGAAGGTGACAGAGGTGGCAGGAAACCCGTGAACATTTCTCAGCAATGTGCTGAGAAAGGCTGGGGTGTAGCTCAGTGGGATAGTGTTCAGCCATGCCAGAGGTTGGCTGAAAACACTTGGAAAAGTTCAAGGAAAGATATGAAAAGCAATGAATCCCAACTTAGCACAAAATTCTTTGCAGTGAGGGTGGGGAGACACTGGCACAGGTTGCCCAGGGATATTGTAGATGTCCTCTTGCTCGAGGAGTTCAAGGCTGGGTTGGATGAGGCCTTGAGAAACCTGGGCTAGTGTGTTGGTTTGAGCAAACCCACTACAGCTAGGGGGAGGTGTCCCTGTCCAACCCAAACTGTGCTATGTATCTATAAATAAAGCTTCAGGCACTGTCGTGGCACCATGTTCTGTGCTATTGTAAGACTCTTGCTGTTCACATCAGAAAGCAGGAGGAATCAATCTGTTCAGGGTGAAATTACAGATAAGCTGAGAAATAGTACATGAATAAAACAAAGTGAAGCCAACCTGCATATCAGAGGAGCCTCTGACAACTGATATACTTGCACATGGATGATTGAAAATCAAGGGGGGAAAAAAAGCAAAGAAAGTGGAATTGAAGTACAAATGAATGAGAATAGAGAGAGGATTAAAAAAAACCACAAACAAACAAACAAACAACCCCCCCCAAAGACATTGAAAATAACAAGATGCCAGAGATGCTGGAGTTGACTGCAGTAGGATAAAACTTTTCCTTGATGTGCTTTCGCTGCCTTCCAGAGCCTGCCTTGGCTCTCTTATTTAATCAGATGCTGATCCACCATCATGAGACCTCATGGGAAATCTTGCAAGATCTTGTGACACATATTAAAGCAGCATTTCCTGCTCCATAAATATCATCTGATCAAAAAACCCCCACACTTCATGTGTGCCAAGCAGCCAAGTCTGAAAAAGAACAGTTCTGCCGTGAAAAGAAATGGCATCTGCAGAAAGCAGCCCTTGTGGAAGAGGAGTAGCAAAGGATTTTTATTTTGCCTGTGCAGCACAGGACGGGTCATGTCCTGTTCAACATCTTTATCAGTGATATTGATGAAGGGACAGACAGACAGGCAGACAGACAGAGTCTGCTCAGTCAGGTTGCTGATGATACCGAACTGGGAGGCTTGGCTGAGACCCCTGGAGGCTGTGTAGCCCTTCAGTGAGACTTAGACAGACTGAGAGCTGGGCAGAGAGAAACCTAATCAGGTTCAACAAGGACAAGTGCAGAGTCCTGCACCTGGGGAGGAATAAAAACTGCAGCAGTACAGGCTGGGAGGTGATCTGCTGGAGACCAGCCCTGTGGAGAGGGACCTGGGAGTGCTGGTGGATAACAAGTTCTGCATGACACAGCAATGTGCTCTGGTGGCCAAGGTCAATGGGGTCCTGGGGTTCTCCTCCCCTCTACTCTGCCCTAGTGAGGCAACACTTGGAATATTGCATTCAGTCCTCCCCAGTTCAATATGGACATGGATCTACTGGAAAGAGTCCAACAGAGGGCTGCAAGGATGCCGAAGGGACTGGAGCACTGCCTGATGAGGAGAGGCTGAGAGACCTGGTGCTGCTTAGTCTGCAGAGGAGAATACTGAGAGGGGATCCCATCAATGGCTGTCAATAGCTGAGGGCTGGGGGTCAGGAAGGAAGGGACAGGGACAGCCTCTGCTCACTTTGCCCTGGGATAGGACAAGGAGCAAGGGATGGAAACTGCAGCACAGGAAGTTGCACCTCAACATGAGGAAGAACTTCTTGACTGTAAGGTTCGAAGCAGCAGCAATGGCATAGGCTGCCCAGAGGGGTTCTGGAGCCTCCTTCTCCGGAGCCTTTCCAGCCCTGTCTGGATATGGTCCTGTGTGACCTGTGGTAGATTCTCTGGTCCTGCTTTGCCAGCGACATTGGACTGTAAGATCTCCAGAGATCCCTTCGAACCTGAACATCCTATGAGGCTGTGATTTCAGCTGTAAACACACCTCCTATGCTGCACACAGTCTGATCAAAGTGGGACTGCAGTTTATTGATTGTGTTCATGTGAGATGCAACCCAAACAAGTGAGTAATGTTTGGTGTTCTACAGCCAGCCAGTTGTTTCCATGCCCTGCCCTCTGCCTGCCCTAGGGACTAAACAGTCAGAGCTGATCTAGATTGAAGCACATCTTCTCTCTCAGGTATTTTCTGAGTGGGACCCATTCCTGCAGCTGGCTTTTGGTGTAGAGCCAGGAGAAAAGCATCATCTCTCATTTTTGGTGAAGCTGAGCTTCAGCAGCAGCTGTCAGGGTTCCATAGTGCAGAACTAGAGGAGTAAGTAGACTTTTAAGAGAAAAGCTGTAAAATCAGGACACATAGAAGCCTTTAGGACATATCAGGCTTTAGGCGCCTCTTTTTCCTCTTTTTTTTTTTTTTNNNNGGGTTTTTCTTTTTTTTTTTTTTTTTTTTTTTTTCCCTGGGATATTTATATTTTGGGGCTGTTCAGCATGGAGAAGGGAATGCTCCAGGAAGACCTTAGTGCTGCACTTCAATATCCGAAGGGGACCTACAGGAAGGCTGGGGAGGGACTGTTTAGATGGGCCTATGGGGATAGGATGAGGGCAATGGTTTGAAACTGGAACAGGGAAGGTTTAGGTTGGACATCAGGAGGAAGTTCTGCACAGCGAGAGTGGTTAAATATTGGAACAGGCTGCCCAGGGATGTGGTTGAGGCCCCATGGCTGGAGACATTGAAGATCAGAACGGATGTGTCTCTGTGCAGCCTGCTCTGGTTGGAGGTGTCCCTGCTGAGTGCAGGGAGGTTTGCCTAGGTGCCCTTTGAGGGTCCCTTCCAACTCGATGCAATCTGTGAATCTGAGAGCTGGGGTGATTGCTGCACCTAGTAAAAAGGCGCTTTGCAGCAGCTCAGTAACTCCGAAGGAAGGTGAGTGAGGTGTTTTTAGTAGCTGCAGGAATGCTGCCTTAGGGGCATAAATCATTCAATGGGGGCTGACTGCCCTGCTTTGTAATTCTGCAGGCCAGAGCTTCAGCTTCGAGTCCAGAATATCTAATGGGATGGAGAAAATATCTTCCTCTTAAATCATCTTAATGTCTGCATATTTGTGGAGTTAATGCCCAGGTTTGCCACATTTGAGAGAAAGCTCTGAGTTTCTCTAAATGCCAGTCAGTTTTGTGTGCTCACAGAGGTCATGCCAGGAGGAAGCTCTCTGAGGCTTTGGGACAATCCAGGTCTTGCTTCTTGTCTCCTGTGTGAGAACTTGGAAGGGCACAGTTCAAAACTCTGAGGCTTTATAGCCCAGCTGGAAATTAGTCTGCCACGGCTTTGCTTTCAACATGCAGGTCTCACATCACTTCTTCTAGGATGAAGGACAGCAAAAGGACAGGCAAAGGGCAGCCAGATTCCCAGCACTTGTCCTACAAGGTCACAGGGCTGTTTTCTCTGGGTTGTGATGTTCCAAGTCTGGGCCAGCTGGCACTACAAAGAGCTCCATTGTCTGACTGAGGAGGGGAGGCAGAATTTTCTTTCAGTAGTTGTGTCAATCCTGGGCTGCATCAAGAGAAGTGTAGGCAGCAGGGCGAGGGAAGTGATCCTCCCCCTCTACTCTGCACTGGTGAGACCCCACCTGGAGTACTGCATCCAGTTCTGGAGCCCCTGTTACAAGAGGGATGGGGATGATCTTTGAGGTCACTTCCAACCTAAACCATTCTATGATATGCTGGAAGGGGTTCAGAGAAGGGCCACGAGGATGATCAGAGGGCTGGAGCACCTCTCCTATGAGGAGAGACTGAAGGAGTTGGGGCTGTTCAGTCTGGAGAGGAGAAGGCTCCGAGGTGACCTTACTGTGGCCTTTCAGTATCTGAAGGGGCCTACAAGAAAGCTGGGGTGGGACTTTTTAGGATGTCAGGTAGTGATAGGACTGAGGGGAATGGAGGAAACATACAAGTGGCTAGATTCAGGTTGGATATTAGGAAGAGGTTCATCCCCATGAGGGTGGTGAGACCCTGGAATGGGTTGCCCAGTGAGGTGGTGGAAGTCCCATTCCTGGAGGTGTTTAAGGCCAGGCTGGATGAGGCTCTAGACAGCCTGATCTAGTGTGGTGTTGGAACAAGATGATTCTTGTGATCCCTTCCAACCCTGACGGGTTCTATGATTCTATGATTCAGTCTCATCTTGAGCTGTGCTGCATCTTCTGTCTCCTTGTTGGGCTGATAGAGGAGGAGCTCTTCCAAGTGAAGGTGAGCCAAAGAAAGGTTTTATCTGAATGAAGGGGAACTTTAGGGAATATCGTTCTGAAGTATAACCAATTCCATAAGAATATATTGACCACTTCCTCATCTAGACCTCAGGACATGGTGATGAGACAGTAGAACATCACTGCTGGGAAAGAGAAGGTGTCTGTGGAGAGATGTGAGTTGGCCTGGTCACACTGAGTACCATCTCTTTCACTTTCTTTACCCCAGGTCTGACGTCCACAGAAAGGCAGTGCTGCAATTCCCACCCTAGCCCTAACCCACACCTGTCAGCTGAGTCCTCATCAGGGGCCATAAAATGCGTTCCCCTGAGACACATATTTGGGGACCAAAAAGAAGGTGCAGAGACAAAGGAGTCTCTGCAAAGCACACTGAATTTTTTTTTTTTTTTCATGGCATTTAAACCCTGCAAGCGAAATCGTAGCCTCATTGCAGTAGCAGGAATTCTACCCCTGCCTTCAATGGAAACAAGCTTTCTGCCTTGTGTTTTGAAAGGTAATTGAGCTTAGCATGATGAATGGACCATCTGTACAGTCATGAATCACAGCCACAGCAAACACCCAGAGCTAACAGAGAAGGAAGATGTGGGACCTCTCTGAACCGGGTTCCAAAGGGCTGCTATGTCACTGTCACGGTGAATCCAAGAGGACTTGTGGAATTGAGAGAAAAGAGACAAGAAGAGACAAGGTTAATAAAGAAAGCTGAGCAACACCCCAGCCTTCCTAGAAAGATTCCAAACCCTGGTGAAAGAAAAGCTTGATTTTGGCCTAATAAAGTGCTTTTAGAATAACATGTGTGTGTCTGTGGGGTTTGGCAGGGGTCTTTGCATGCCTTTTCACAAGCAAATTCCAGATCTGGAAAAGAATCTCTATATTTTGGAGTTCTGAATCAACAGACTCATTCATCACCCACATCAATAGAAGGGATACAACAGAACAGCAAGATGCACATTTTTATCTCCTGTCTTCATTTTATTTTCTTAATTGCAAGCA
The DNA here is from genome assembly GCA_013396835.1 of Psilopogon haemacephalus. Lineage (NCBI taxonomy): Eukaryota > Metazoa > Chordata > Aves > Piciformes > Megalaimidae > Psilopogon > Psilopogon haemacephalus. The sequence goes on along the minus strand of VWZI01003770.1, from coordinate 97,136 downwards.
TAATATTTATCCATTTATTTGGCTAATGGTAGCCTTTTCTTCCTCTCAGCTGCTGAGAGCTCTATGGCTATCACGTTAGACTGGAACTTGGCACAGGGCCATTTTAGGGAGGAACCTCTAACAGGGCAGTATTATTTTGCAGCCACATTAAATATTAATCCAACCTGCACACAGTTTATGTTGTCCCAAAATAGAATTTCCTGAAGGGAACTACTACAATTTCTTCCAAGAGAAGAAACTGTTTGGGGTTTTTTTTTAACTTCTGCCAGTAAGGAAGAAAATTCCATCTGATCTGGTTTTTCTAAAGCTGCCCATACTCCTAATCATTTACTTTCCTTGCCTTGGCCTCTGTTTTTCTCAATCCTGAGCAGTTACTGAATCATTGAATGATATTGGTACTTTCTCTTCTTGTCCCTCCCTGCAGACAAGCTGGTTGCTGTTACAAAAAAGTGGGCCTGATTCTCTTTCACATCGAGACTGCTGTTGTGGTGGGGCAGTGGACTCTTGGCAATATCACAGAATGGCTTATGTTGGAAGGGACCTCAGAGATCATCTACTCTGATCCAACTGCCATGGGCAGAGACACCTCTCAACTAGACTTGGTTGCCCAAGACTTCATCCAGTCTGGCATTAAACATTCCCAGCAAGAAGGCAGCCGCAAACTCCCTGGACAACGTTTTCCAGAGTCTCACCACCCTCATACTGAAGGACTTCTATCCTCAGCTCCAGTCTAACCCTGCTCTCCCTCAGCTTCAAACCATTCCCCCTTGTCTTGTCTCCAGACACCCTCAGGAAAAGTCCCTCTGCAGCTTTCCTGTAGGGTACTGGCAGGCAGCTCTAAGGTCCCCCAGAGCCTTCTCTTCCCCAAGCTGAACACCCCCAGCTCCCCCAACCTGTCCTCACAGCAGAGTTGCTCCAGCCCTTAGATGACTTTTGGGGCCCTTCTGTGGACTCGCTGGAGGAAAGCAAGGTGAGTACCCAAGCAGCTTCAGAAGGGACCTCCAGAGCAGGCACAAAAATAAAGTCACCATGAGCCCCATCCTGTTGTAGGGCATCCCTTCCTCCTAGTAGGTTCCACCTATCCCACTGCAGAAGGTAGTCAATACCATGTTTAGTAGCTCTGAAGTGGATAGCATCAAAGGATACTTTATCCTGAGCTTTTGCAATCTTCTTTCTATGGTAGATCAGATCTGAATGTCGTCAGCTGCAGAGTATTTTCTCTGTTAAGCTGTTACATTTGGAGCTGGGTGATCTTTGGGGTCCCTTCCAAATGAAACCATTCTGTGATGCTGTGATTTCAGTTACCTGTGAGTAATGAGATAGTATAGACAAAGACAGAAGTATTGCAACGTCGACATCTCCTTCCTGAATGTTCAGATTGAGGACTTTGTCCATCACTTTCATATAAAAGTCAATAATATTTCCTCCTGTGTTTGTCCTTTGTTCTGGATTGGTTTTCCCAGGTATTTTCTGGAAGGAAAGGGCGATGGAAGCATGTCTGCCTGCATGTCTTCTGCACCCAACCACTTATATTCCTCCTTTGAACAAGAAAGACACAGAGTTCCCGGATGTAGTGGGTTTAGCAGTTACCTGCCCCTCCACCTTTTGAAATAAA
>VWZI01003770.1:47237-95393 GCA_013396835.1 Psilopogon haemacephalus | reverse complement strand
TTTACTCTGAATTATCTAAAAGGCAGAGAGACAAAGGAGAGAGCAGCCGCAGTGCCCAACAGACAGAAGCCCTCTGCTAATCTGGTTGTTTTGAGAACAGCTCTTAAAACAAGGGTTTTTTTTTCTTCTCAGCAAAACTCGGTGAAGTGACACACTGTGTTTAACTCTCTCTCAGCCAATAGTCTAATTTCTCACTCAAATTCTCCAATTAGCTCAAACCAACACACTAGAGATTGTCCAGACAAGGGCTACAAAGCTGGTGAAGGGTCTGAAGAACAGGGCTAGGGAGGAGCAACTGAGAGAAATGGGTGCTCTCCACACCTTCTTGAAAGGAGGTTGCAGTGGGGTGGAGGTTGGTCTCTTCTCCCTAGTATCAAGTGGTAGAATGAGAGGAAATGGCCTGAAATTGTGCCACAGGAGGATTAGGTTGGAGACGAGGAAAAATCTCTTTTTTGCTAAAGTGGTCAGGGTTTGGCACAGGCTGCCCAGGGGGGTGGTGAAGTCCCCGTCCCTGGAGGGGTTCAAAAGACATGTGGCCATGGCACTTTGGGAAATGGTTTAATGGCCATGGTGTTTGGACTGGATGATCTTAGAGGGCTTTTCCAGCCAGAACAATTCAATGATTCTATTGATCCCTCTTTGCATACAGACCTAGGGTTGTAGAGAGTGGAGCAGATGATTAGCAGTGCAGGGAAAGACACATCTACCTGACACTTGGTTTATACAAACCTCAAGATCTGTATACAGGCAGAGTTACAAGGGAGAGGTTTATGGAGCTCTTTGTTTCCATTCCATAAACATTCCTGACAGGAGCAAACACTGCTGTGATAGGCTGATGGGGAAATATTTTTAAATATCCTGCAGGCATATAAATGTTGGAACCTCCAAAGAAAATAGCATCTTCCATATTAAAGATACAGGAGCTGCTGTGCTTAAAGGACATGCAAACTGGGAGCTACAACAAGGCCAAGTGCCATGCCCCAGGCTTGGGGTAATTGTGCTGGTTTGAGCTAATTGGAGAATTTGAGTGAGAAATTAGACTATTGGCTGAGAAAGGAAAACACAGTATGTCACTTCACCCAGACCTTTACTGAGAAAGAAAAAAAAAAAATGTTTTTAAGGATTGTACCCAAAACACTAGATATCAGACGCTTTCTGACTGCTCTGGCTGTGGCTGCTCTTTGCATGGTCTCCTTTGTCTCTCTGTCTTGGTAGCTAATTCTCATTGATACTAACTTCTTTCTACTACTAATCCCCCTGGCCGATCTACTTCTGCTTATCTGCAGCATCAACAGGTAGTGAGATAAGATTGGGGAAGGGAGGAAGGGTGGTAGGGGGTGGTTGGTTACCCCTCTTGAGGATTTTGGTCTCTGGGAGGGGTGTGGTGTCTATATTATTTTTTCATTGTGTATATCTTTAAACATCTGTTATATCTTGTAAATATTTGCTTGTATATTGTGCATTGCTGTAAATATAAAGCTTCATTTATCAACTTCCAGTGTCCTGAGTCCTAGCCAGGGTTTATTTCAAAAGGTGGGGGAGCAGGTAACTGCTAAACCACTACAGCAATGCTTCAGGCTTGGGACAGTGTGGTTGGAAACTGCCTGGCAGAAAGAGACCTGAGGGTTCAATGCGACAAGCAGCTGACCATGAGCCAGCAGTGTGCCCAGGCAGCCAAGAAGGCCAAAGGCATCCTGGCTGGGATTAGAAATGCTGTGCCCAGCAGGAGTGGGGAAGTAATTGTCCCCTTGGACTCGGCTCCGGTGAGGCCACACCTCGAGTGTTGTGTTCAGTTTTGGGCACCTCAATATGAGAGAGAGTGGAGGTTCTGGAGAGAGTGCAGAGGAGGGCAAGGAAGGTGGGGAAAGGCCTGGAGAATAACTGACGACGAGAGACTGAAGTAGCTGGGGATGGTTAGTTTGAAAAAAGAGGCTGAGGGGAAACCTCATCACTGTCCACAGCTACCTAAAAGGAGGTTGTGAAGAGGTTGGTGCTGGTAATTAGTGATAGAACAAGAGGGTATGGCCTCAAGCTACAACAGGGTAGGTTTAGACTGGACATTAGAAAAATAATTTTCCCAGCAAGAGTGGCCAGACACTGGAATGTGCTGCCCAGGGAGGTGGTGGAGTCCCCAACCCTGGATGGGTCATTTGGATGTGGTGCTTGGGGATATGGCTTAGGGTGAACCTTGCAGAGCAGGGTCAATGGTTGGACTTGGTGATCCCAAAGGTCTTTTCCAACCTGAATGGTTATGTGCTTCTGTATGTCATAAAGGTCTGTATGTTGGCCACCTCTTGCAGCAACCATCTCAGCCTCTTGAACTCTCTGTAAGTAGAGGTTCAAATGCACTGTGGAGCTGCTGTGGAGGCAAACCTACTGTAAATATTTGTTTCTAACTGGACAACATTGCTAGGTTTGTAGTCACAGCTAAGATTTTACTTGGCAGTAAAATCATCAGAATCTCAGTCTGATGTCATTGTATCATCTGCAGCATCTGTAGTCAGGATGCATCTGGAATCTGGGAGGATGGAGAAAGCATCCTCAGTAGCACAGCAGTGCTGGGGCTTGGAAAGAGCTGCAGGGGAATTACGCTGCCTCCAAACACAATGCTGTTGTCAAATGCTTGTTGTGTGATGGGGAAGGGCCTCTGGGAAGGATTCCTATAGAAACAACGACACAAAATATCACTGTTTTGGGGAAACTCAGGGCAGGCAATGGTGATTGTATGATCTACAGAGGAGCACAAATAGCAGATCCTAATGAGATATTCTGAGCAAGGGAGCACAGTCTGCAAGTACACAAGGCTTCAAAAACACTTCAGGACAGAACTGGCATCACCTGGATAGGAGGATAATTGTAGAAGAAGAGGCAGTGCCTGTATCAGACAAAACCAAAAAGCCTCACTTGATCCATCTTTCTGTCTTCTGCCTCTGCATAGGCTGCTTACTCCCATCCTGATGTGATGGCTGAATCATAGGATGGAACTAAGAGCCTGGGCTTGTTCCTTTGGATTTATTGCTGCAACTGCAGTTCTTTCTCTGCAGCTGAAGATAAGATTTTGGTTTTGCTTAAGGCTTTTCACTCATAAGGCTGGCTTTGTGGTTGTGGTTCTGTGTCATTCATGCCTGTTGCTCTCTCCATCCTAATAAATAAGGAGGAGAAGAGGGTGACTTATAAGCCCAAAGCTACCCCCGTGACTGCTTGTGCTTGGTGATTGCCATTAAGGGATACTGAGCTTCCCTCTTGACAAGATGGAAACAATTATTATGCTGTTTACTTCATACTCCTGAAGTCTGCTCTGAGTGGCAAATGCTACACGGATTTTAAAAGGCTCACTTCATTTCTGACCACTTTTAGGAACAGCAGAATAGCAGAGCAGGTACAAAGAGAAGACAGAGGAGGAGTGAGCTGTCAGGAAGCAAAGATGAGAGCCTCTCCCTGATCCTCAGCCATGACGTTGTCAGACAAGAGTCTGGTATATTCAGATATTTCCAGGAAGTCATCTCTAACTCCCAGGATAGAGCATCCCTGCAAGCAGCTTGAGTTATGCTCTTGGTTTACCAGGCATGCCAGAGTTGAAACCGTGTTTTACACCTGTTTTCTACCAAGCCCACTTTTCTTCCTTGGGATGATGCTTGAAAGTCCCAAGCCTTCCAAAGCTGAGACAGCCAGTAAAGCTGTAGTTGCAGAGGTGCAAAGATGTTCCAGCAGGAAGCAGAGAAAAGGAGGCTGTGGCATAATAGATGGGGCAATAATGAAGACGTTTTTCAAACAACATTTAATGATTTTCTGCTGGGTAAAACAGCTTCATTATTTCTGATGCCTGTTAACAGCTGCAAAAGTGGATGAAGGGAGAACACTCTGCTTCCTCAGTGATGCCCTGGTAATAAGGAGATAAAACCCAGTGCTAGCTCCATGCTTCAGAAGTGTGTTGGTGTTTTTTTGGTGGGGTTTTGTTTTTTGTTTTTTTTTCAGATGAAACACCAGACTCTGGAGGATAAAACAAAAGTTTGTTAGTTATGAAAAAGATAATGAAGAACATTTTGTCACTGTTTTACTTTAACGATCAGCCATTAAGATTCACATACTCACCAGCCACAGAGCCCCAAAGACCTTGCCAGCCCCAGCTCCTTACCACAGCCCTCTTCTCCCAGTGTTCACATGCACAATGTTCAGCTCTACTTAGCAAGCAAGAGTTAGAGCAGAACTCCCAAGTAATTAAAACATTAAGCAGGCAGAAGGGCACAGGCCTGGGAAGGGCCCCGGAAGATGATTAACTTTATTTCAGCCTGAAGCAGAACCATCTTTATTTATTTACTATTTTATATGTATTTATTTACCCTTTTGATTAAGTGCTTCTCTAGACCTTGTGTAAGGAAGGTTGGGGATGGAAATTTCACAACTGGCTTATTGCAAAGCAATGTGACTCGGTCACATTTCTCCTTTTCCACTCCAAATTAATTATCTCACTCTTCAAATGAGCTTTGCATGTATCTGGAGACTATTAACAAGCTTCCCTCCTGCTTTTTTTTTTTTTTTTTTTTTTGCTCTTTTCTTTTTAGACTAAATTTTGCCCACTGAGATTTGAAGTCAATGGTTGATCCTTTATGTAGATCTCTGCCAGCTAACTCTCTTCAAGGGTCTCTTGCACTCTCGTATCTAACACCTGTCCTGCTGATGGATTTAGCAAGAAGATCTACTCTAAGAGCCATCACTCCACTCTGTTCTTTGCCCCCCACCACTACTGGCATAAATGAAATCACACAAATCAGGGAATCAGGAAAACCATGGATGTGTCTGCATGGTAGTTGCTTATTTCTTTCAGTTTATGGAGCTCAGTGACTGAAATCATAGAATTGTAGAATCACAGAATAATGGAATCATAGATTCATAGAATGGTCTGGGTTGGAAGGGAACTCCAAAGGCCATCTAGTCCAACCCCCTCTGCAGAAAACAGAAGCATCCTCAACTAGATAAGTTTGGCCAGAGGCTAACTGTGTTGTGTTCTTAGCCAGACAGTAGCTGGGTTTGGTTTTTCAACCTGAAGCTCCGTTATACCTGTAACATTCTTGTGCTCTGACAGCACAGCAAAGGAAAACTGAGAAGGCAAACCAGAAGAAGCTATTTGAAATGCATTACCTTGAGTGCAGCTTTTGCTCTGCACAATTTTTCACAAGTAGGACTGTGAAGTGCCACAGGGGAGCCAATAAAGCTGAAGGGCTGCTTAAAGCAGGATTTGGTGTTTATAGGACTGCCAGAAACAGGTAGGTGCTTCCTAAGGAAAAGACTCGGATTTTGAAGTGCATTGCAAACAGATGATTGGCCCCAAATGAAACCCAGTGCTGTGAAGATGGGCAGTGGGCTAAGTTCCATGGTTCCATAGTTCTATCATTACCATGTATTTTTAACATGAATTATAGGCCTCCCAGTGCTGAAAGGGGCTACAGGAAGGCTACACAGGAGCAGTTTCAAAGACCTGCAGTGACAGAACGAGGGCAATGGTTTGGAATTAAGAAAGAGCAGATTTAGATTGGATGTCAGGAACATGTGCTGCACCGTGAGGGTGCAGAACACTGCAACAGGTTGCCCAGGGAGGAAGTTGAGGCCTCATCCTTGGAGATATTCAAGGTCAGGCTTGACAAGGCTCTGAGCAACCTGATCTAGTGGAGGATGTTCCTGCTGTAGCCTAAGTGAGCTACAGCAGGTCTAAATGAGCTCATTGGTCTAAATGAGCTTTGGAGGCTTCTTCCAACCCAAACGATTCTATGATTCTGTAGTAACATATGTAATGATCTGGTATATTTTCTGAACCATGCATCCAGTATAAATTAAAATCACAGAACGTTAAGGGTTGGAAGGGACCTTAAATGGTCATCTAGTTCAACGCCCCTGCCAGAGCAGGATGGCCTATACCAGGTCACACAGGAACACATCCAGGCAGGTTTTGAATATCTCCAGAGGAAGACTCCACACCTGCTCTTGGCAGCCTGTTCCAGTGTTCTGTCACCCTCACACAGAAAAAAAATTCCCTCATGTTTCCATGTAACTTCCTATGCCTCAGCTTCCACCCACTGCCATGTCCTGTCATTGGGCATCACCCAGCAGAGCCTAACTCCAGCCCCTGCCACTCACCCTTCACATATTTATAAACAAGAATGAGGTCAATGACAGCTGGATTTCTATTTGCCATGTGTAGTATATACTTTAAATGTAATTGTAATCACAGGCAATCAATATTCAGTGATTTCATAATCGCTGTCTCTAGTGAACACAGTAACAGGATTTTATGTTCTCAATTTCAGAAGGTGCCTTTCCCATGCTTTGATTGTGTAAGTGGACTGCTATTCTCTCAGTATGCCCAATATTCTGAATATCCAAATGAACTCAGATAAATTGTGTTGTACTGAGGCCCTTTCCTGCCAATAGAACTGTGTAAGTGTTTATACATGAAGATTTTCTGGAAAGATTTCATATTTGGTGGACATTCTTAGATGAGCCTTGGCAATCCATTTCCTCCACGCACATATCAAAATGTAAATGTAATAATACAGTTATGTGCATATAAAATTCAGCAGTAGAGGTAAGAAAGCAACACAGGCAAAGGTACGTTGAGCTTCAAAGTTATTTACAGCTGATTTTTTTTTTCCTGGTTGCAATTTCATCTTGAGGGCATTTGCTGATGGAGAGGAGGCAGGAAGCAGAGGAGCAGCATGCTTTTCTCTTTGGGGTGCTTTGGGGTGTTGCTGGATGGTTGGACAGTGGTAAATTCTGGGGCTAAGGCCAGAAAATGCTGGCACAAGGCTGGGGCAGCAAAGAGGCTCCCCTCAGCTGCACTCACAGAGTTGTGGTCAATGGCTCAATGTCCAGACACAGAGCAGTGACAAGTGGTGTCCCTTGGGGGTCGGTGCTGGGACTGCTGCTGTTTGACACCTTTGTCAGCAGCACTGAGGCACCCTCAGCAAGTCTGTGGTGGCACCAAGCTATGTGGTCCAGTTGGCATGCTGGAGAGAAGAGATCCAGCCAGAGGCTGGACAGGCTACAGAGCTGGGCCCAAGTCAACCTCATGCAGTTCAACAGGGCAAGTGCAAGGTCCTGCACCTGGACCAGGGCAATCCCAAGCACAAATCCAGGCTGGATGAGAAGTGGCTGAGAGCAGCCCAGAGGAGAAAGCCTTGTGGGTGTCAGTTGGTGCTAAACTGCCCAGGAGCCAGCACTGGTTGCTGACAGCCCAGAGCCAGCTGTGTGCTGGCTACAGCCAGAGCAGGGAGAGCAGCAGCACAGGGAGGGGATTCTGCCCCTCTGCTCTGCTCTGCTCAGACCTCACCTGCAGCACTGTCTCCATTTCTTTTGGCCCTATCACAAGAGGGACATGGAGCTGCTGGAGAGGGTCCTGAGGAGGCCATGAAGATGTGGAACAGTGTCATACAGAACTCCTGCCTTCCGAAAAAAGACACATGAATGATCCCATTTTCCTCAGGACCATGTCCAGAGTCAAAGGCCCATTTCTCCATCCCAGAGAGGATCACAGTTTTCTGTCCTGGCTCATCCCCATGTGATTATTCACTTCTTGATTTTCTTCCAGCAACATGCCAACTCCCAGTAGCCTGCTTTCAGTAGTGTCCCAGTATTTCTGCAGGCATCTTTCCTTTCACGGACCAGCATCTGCCTTCCTGGCATCAGCTTTGGGTCTATTCTCTTGACACGGGGATTTTTGCAGAAGTACTGAGCCTGTCTCTGCTCTTTGTGTACTGCCAAGTGGCTCTGGGGTGTGAACTGTCACTGTGCCAGAGCTGGGACCAGTGGGCCTTGCTAAGTCTCAGCCCTTATTGCAGGTTGCTGCTGTGCCTTGTTTTACAGTGTCCCCACAGTGCCAGCAGTATCCAAGCACAAGGTGCCTGCTCCGCAACACTCAGTCCCGGCAGCTGCAGGTGATGCTGCAAAGTGGCAGCAGGCTGTAAAGTGGAGCAGAGCAGCGAAGCACAGGCATGGCTGTGCCCACCGTACCTCACTGCTTTCTCACACGGCTCCTGCCTGCCTATCTTGTCTCAGCACTCTGCTGAACCAGGAACCAAAAGCAATCCAGCAGAGGCAGGAAGGCTGCAGCACAGCACAGTGTTCAGCACAGCTTCACGGATCAGCGAACGCAGCAGGCAAGCTCCAGCTGCAGGTGCTTCATTCTTAGCAATGAAGAGCAAAGCAAGGAGTGCTTGATTTAATTTTCCAGATGCAGGGATAAATTGGCATTTAGCAAACCACTTTGCTTGGTCAGATGGACTGCTCTGCAGGAGAAGAGAGTGGAAGGAGAATAAATACAGAACCCCAGGTTGTTTTCCTTAACGGGGTCACTTTCCTGACCATCACCACATGGACTCCTTCACGGGTGACTGTAAGCTTGGCAAGGTGAACGCATTCCTCTCTCCCACACTCTGCCTTCGCTTTGTCCCTCCTGTTAAGCATCTGGTACAGAGAGCAAACTACAAACCATCCTGTGTCTTCTGGAATTTGGATGGCTCAGCCTAGTGACTGATGCAGAAAATGAATTGTGCACCTTGGAGCTCGCAGGCATTCAGGGTCAGCAAGCTGCCGGCTTGCAGCCCTTGGAAAGATGAACACCACTGGTGGGGAAGAGCAGAAGTAATTGCAGGAAGTCAACTAATTCATGCAAAATGAAGCTAATCATTAATGCTGGGGTACACAGCCATTCTTCTGCAGCCCTGAACAATTACTTCTAAGTTATGTTTTAAGGCTAAAGTGTAACAGCAGCATGGTCGAGTAGCTAGAGTGGAAATCATCTCACTGGGGGTGCTTATTTTGGTTCCTTCCCTTGCCTCTTCTCCTTCAGATGAAGGAAGTGTCCACTTTCGCAGGTTGCTGGGACAGAGTCACTGCTTACTGATAAATATACTGCTATTAAAAGCAAAAAGTGCAAGGATCAGATCCAGCTGGGATTTCTGCTCACCAGGTAGCATTGCAGTCCTACTCCTTTGTTTCCATGTCTGTTCTGGAGAGAGAAACACAGAGAGCTGCCTCTGAAGAGAGTCATGACCACCAAGATCACAGCTGCAGTTAAACTCTTCCTTGTATGAGCTATGAACATGCAGAAAAGGAATGGAGCTGAAAGATGGGGACATTAGATGGTGATCTGGTTTTGCATTTTCATAGGATCATAGAATTGTCAGGGCTGAAAGGGACCTCAAGGATCATCCAGTTCCTGCCATGGGCAGGGACACCTCACACTAGACCAGGTTGCTCAGAGCCGCATCCAGACTGGCCTAAAACACTTCCAGAGATGAGACTTCCACCACCTCCCTGGGNCCCCCACCCCCAGTCCTATCACTACCCAATAACCTAAAAAGTCCCTCCCCAGCTTTCTTGTAGCCCCTTCAGATACTGGAAGGCCACAATAAGGTCTCCTTAGAGCCTCTTCTCCTCCAGACAGAACAACTCCAACTCTCTCAGTCTGTCCTCACAGCAGAGCAGCTCCAACTCTCTGATCACCCTTGTGGCCCTTCTCTGCACATGTTCCATCACCTCCAGATCTTTCGTATAAAAGGGGCTCCAGAAGTGGACACAGTGCTCCAGGTGGGGTCTCATCAGAGTGGAGCAGAAGGGCAGAATCCCCTCCCTCACACTGCTGCCCACACTTTTCTTGCTGCAGCCCTGGCTCTGGTTGGCTCTCTGGGCTGCAGGTGCACACTGCTGCCTCATATTGAGCTTCTCATCCACCAGCACCCCCAGGTCCTTTTCTTCTGGGCTGCTTTCCAGCCAGTCACTGCCCAACCTATATTGGTGCTTGGGATTGCCTTGACCCAAGTTTCAGGACCTTGCACTTGGTCTTGTTGAACCTCACGAGGTTGCCTTCTGCCAATCTCTCCAGCCTGCCCAGGTCCCTCTGGATGGATCCTTGCCTCCAACATCTCAGCCACAGCACATAGTTTGCTGTTGCCAGCAGACTTGCTGAGGCTGCCTCAATGTCACTGCCCATGGCACTGACAAAGATGTTGAACAAGACAGGTCCCAGCACTGATCCTTGAGGGACTCCATTTGTCACTGCCTCCCCTTGGACATGCGCCCATGGACATCCACCATTTGAGCATGGCCATCAAGCCAGGTTTTAATCCACTGAGTTGTCCATTCCTCAAGCCTATGTTTTACCATCTTGGAGAACAGGACAGTATCAAAGGCTTTGCTCAGGTCTGGATAGATGATGTCAGTTGCTTCTATTAATGTTGTGACCTTTTCATAGAAGACCACCATGTTTGCCAGGCAGGATCTGCCCTTGGTGAAGCCGTGTTGGTTGTACCTCTTTGTTATTCTTCTGCCTCAGCAGTGCCTCCAGGGGGATCATCTCTGTGATCTGAGCAGGCACAGAGGTGAGACTGACAGGCCTAGAGTTCCCTGGCTCTTTCTTTTTTTCCTTTTTGAAAACCGGGGCCATGTCTCCCCTTTTCCAGTTCTGCTTTGGCTCCTGCTTCACATCTTCAAGTAAAGCATTGCAGGCATTGGTCAATTCCCATTTAAATGGCCAGGGATAGTATAAAGAGGAAATTTTTGGCAAAAAAAGAAGAGAGGAAAGAGCAAACCAGCAGGTTTTTAGTGAGGGAGGGGGTGAATGATGAGGAGAAACAGAAACATAAAGAGGGACAAGATTTGGGCACTACACAAAGGTGAGAACTTTGTGTCTGGTCTCAGTGTTCCAGTACCACTACTGTGTGAGAAGTTACAGCCACCAGGAAGCAAAATACAAGCTGTTTGGGCTCTAATGGGTCTTCAGTATTCTTTCATGAGGAAAATTGAAATCTTCACTTGGCACTTAGAAAACTGCAGTTTTTTAAGCTGCACTAACAAGTGCATGGCAGTAATGCAAGAACTATGCTGCAGGGCACTGATACGTAAGGGAGGACATGGCAGTTGCCTTCTGCTGGGTGCCTTGCTTCTACAACTTCACAAATCCTTTCTGGAGAATAAATTACCCAGCCAATTTCCTCTGTTTTCCTGTTTGTAAATTGCTTCTGAGTAACTCCTGCCTCTCTTGAATGTGCTTTTAGTAAATACATCAGGCAAGGGACAAGTACCTTACTGTGACTGCTCAGTGTTTAAGGTCAAGCTGGTTTCCCTAATTTTCATTTTTACCAAAAAAACCCACAAAACCAGCAAACCAACCAACCAAAAAAAAAAAAAAAAAAGTGGGTATATATTTTTTTTTCTAAGGACCAGAGCCTCCTTTCTGGTGAGAACACTCATTCTCAGAGGTCAGCATTGCATTTTTTGGTGACTGTTTCATAGCTTTCATTCAAAACTATTTCTACTGTGAAATAATTCTGTCTTGGGGAGCTCAGTGACCCTGGCTTAAAGGTTGTGTGAGCTCCAGTAAGCAGGAGATGCAATCCCCTTGGGGACTAAGGAATGTCTGTTTGCCACCAAATCTGTACATTGATCCTCAGGGCATCTCTGGGGCTGCTTCTGCGCTCAGTGTAGCTCCCAGAAGCCTCAGTTCCAAATGTGGATGACACCAGAGTGAAACAGATCCAAGGCTGGAACATGGATCACATATCCTAGCTTGTGCAAGAGGGCAAGTAGGGGTCGATTCCCATGGAGACGACTAAACCACACCTTTCCCACTGGCAGACTGTGCCAGTCCACAGAAAACCTTTGCTGTGCTGTTTGATCATGTAAAGCAGCTACTGCTTGCAATAAGACCTGACCTTCACAGGCACAGGGAAGAGCTTCTCCTCTATTTCCACCCAAGGTGTTTACAGGATAGATTCATAAGGGTGTAAGCTCAGTCTCTCCTGCAGAGTTGGTTTTCTCTTCCTTACCTTTCTAAGCAGGCAAAGCAACAACTTCAGCTGCCCTCAGGTGCTTGTGGGTGCTCTGCTCTCACAGAAGATACCAGATGAGGCTCCTTCAGGCAGACCTTTGGCTGAATATGAAGACCACAAATGTTCCTTTTAAAATGTGTGGTGTGAGTGCCCTTTTACCATGCAGTTATTCCTCCTCCACAGATATCAGGCAGGCATTACCGTACAGGAGGATCCTGCTCACTAGGAGACTCCAGATGCAAGTGCTCCTGTGGCTACCTTTGCTGATCTGGTCCACTTACACACAGAGCACACCTAACAGAAAATAGAATAGAATAGAATAGAATAGAATAGAATAGAATAGAATAGAATAGAATAGAATAGAATAGAATAGAATAGAATAGAATAGAATAGAATAGAATAGAATAGAATAGAATAGAATAGAATAGAATAGAATCAGAGTCAGAAGGCACCACTAGGATCATCTAGTTCCAATCCTCCTGCAGGGAGGTAAGGACACCTCACATTAGATCAGGCTGTCTGGAGCCTCATCTAGCCTGGCCTTAAACACCTCCAGGGATGGGGCTTCCACCACCTCCCTGGGCAACCTATTCCAGGATCTCACTATCCTTGTGCTGAAGAACTTCTTCCTAACATCCAGCCTGAATATACCCATTTTTAGCTTTGTTCCAATCACTCCTGTCCTATTACTGGAGAAGAGAAGGCTTCCAGGAGACCTTGGAGTGGCCTTGCAGAGTCTGAAAAGTGGCTACAGGAAGGCTTGGGAGAGACTATTTACAAGGTCTCATAATGCCAGGATGAGGAGGGGAGATTTAAACTAGATGTTAGGGAGATTTTTCCAGTGAGGTGGTAAGACAGTGGCACAGGTTTCCCAGGGAGGTTGTGGCTGCTTCTTCCCTGGAGGTGTTCAAGGCCAGGTTGGATGAGGCCTTCAGCAACCTATTCTAGTGAGAGGTGTCCCTGCCTATGGCAGAGGGTTGGAACTGGATGAGTTTTGAGGTCACATCCAACCTAAATTATTCTATGATTCTATTCATGGCTCTTGAGGGTTGATTGTGCTTCAGCGAGCTGAAAACTAAAGGTAAGAAATAAATTAATTTTGGCTGCATTTCTGCCATTTCCTCTCACTCCCATTTGTGTTCTAGCCCCTCTGTTCAGGGACACCTTAGGGACATTAAACCTGACAACAAATGTCTTCACACAGAAAACAAGCACCCATCCTTGTAAAGGTATCACTCTGAGCAAGGAAGCAGTGAAAGCTGATCAACAGGTCTGATGTGTCGTGATGTGGAAAGCAGTAAACTTTGTGTATGATAAGTTCTGGAAAGTCTTTCTGCCTGGAAATGTTGCTCAGCAAACCCCTCCTGTGTGTGCTGAGGGAAGTTTCACCACCACAGCCATTTGCATCACCTCCACGGCCAAACCATGCTGGGAAATCTAAGCAAGGCAATCAATAAAGCAGCAGAAGATGCTGTTGGCAAGACAACAGAAATGATCTCCTGTTTTCCTGGTAGTCAGCTGTTGTTGGCAGGAATCCTGGTAGGACCATAGCTTCTTTGACACAGACCTGTTGGAGTGAATCCAGAGGAGGCCACAAAGGTGATTCAGGGCTGGAGCACCTCTGGAGCTGGAGGACAGGCTGAGGGAGCTGGGGGTGTTCAGCCTGGAGAAGAGAAGACCCTGGGGGGACCTTATAGCTGTCATCCAGTACCTGAAGTGATCCTACAGGAAGACTGCAGAGGGTCTTTTCTTGAGGGTGTCTAGAGACAGGCCAAGGGGGAATGGCTTGAAGCTGAGGGAGAGCAGGGTTAGACTGGAGCTTAGGAAATTCTTCAGAGTGAGGGTGGCGAGATTCTGGAACAGGTTGCCTAGGGAGGCATCCTCCTTTGGGGTGCTCAGTGTCAGGCTGGATGAGACTTTGAGTAGCTGAGTCTAGTCGAGAGGTGTCCCTGCCCATGGCAGGAGGGTTGGAGTAGATGGTCTCTGAGTTGCCTTCCAAACTGAGCCATTCTAGGATTCTTAAAATATTTGGAAAGAAAGAGGGGAAGATGCTTCTCAGCATCTCTGGGAAGGAGCAGTCTGCCTGGAAGACCCTGGAAAGATGGATATAAGATTCCTCTCACAGGTCACAAACATTATCCTGAGCTGAGGTTTGCATTCAGAGCCACCTTAGGAATTTTTTGCACAATAGCTAAACAATTCAAAAGAAAGATCAATGGCAAGGAGGAGGGGAAGTATCCCATCCTGGGTCTTGTCAGCCGTGCATTGTAGAAGGAACAGTTTGGGATCAAGAGCTGCTGGTCTGCTTCCTTTCCTTCTCCATGTGGAGCACCTTGATTTTCAAATTGGGTTAGGAGGGCCACATCTGTTAGCTAATACACAGTTTTTTTGTCTTCAAATTTCCCATCTACTCCTTTTTTTTAAGAGCATCTTGAACTACTCTTATTTTCAGCTGAAAAAGTAAATTACTTGTCATGTTAAGGAAGCAAGAGAGTTAAAAACTCTCCCAATCATTTCCAGCTATGGATTTCTAGTAGTTATTTGCATTGCCATAACATAAAAAGGGAAGGGGTTAAAAAAAGGCAAGAAATGGCTGGTTTAATCTAGGATCCCCACTTACATCCATAGCAAGGGTAATCAAAAGATCTCAGCAGGGATTCCTTCCACACTCTGCCTGTGTGACCATTTGAGGGTTACTCTGCAGGAGTTTTGCTGTGGTTTTCATCTTGACTCAGTTAGGGTTTTTTTTCTGCCCTTATGCACAGTAGCACTTAATAGATTTAGGATGTAAGAGGTTTCCTGGCATGTAAACAGAACACTGCAGTGGAGGCAGCAGATTTTTGCTCTTGATGCATTTGCTCTAAATGCATTTCAGTTCCAAGAGCAGTTTGATTCCAATCCTAATTTCCTCCTTGCTAATTCCCAACTATGTCCTTTCCCATTGCATTGTTTACTCCTATTTCTTTCATTTCTCTCTTTCCCCTTCCTTCCCTCTTGACTCCTTTGTCTTTTGCTTGTCTGCTACAGTTTTCTTTTGCCTCTATTTTCTTTCATTCCTCTCTCTTTTATTAGCTTTTGCCTCTTTCTTTCTTCACATTGTCCTCTTCTTTGACCTCACATCCTTCACTCCCTAGCAAATTGCCAGGCTGGCAGGAATTACTGGGGAGATATTGGAGATCTGTGGCCTTTGAGGAGAGAGGAATTTATCAACAATCAGATCTATGAATAGAAGCCAGTTCCTGTTGCAGAAAGAAAGCCAAAACGTGAGAAAAGAGGGAATGATTTGAAGACTGCAGCTGGGAGTCAGCTTAGGAGCCAAGGTGAGAAGCTTTGCTTGATGTGTGACCTTGAGGAAATTACCCAACCTTCACGTACCAGGATGAGCAATTTACCTACCTGTTAAGATTACCATAACAATATTTCTGTCTTAGAAGGTCTGCAAAATTTAATTAAGCTCGGTAAGCACTTGGCCATTCTTCATCTAGTATAATTACCACCATTAGACACTAACCCACCATGACATTTTCCAGGCAATGCTTGTCTTAACTACTCCATTCTAGTCTTAGATGTGGCATTATCCTTCAAGTGCATTTAGGCAATCATTAAACTGGTTTGGAAAATACATTAATTATGTCTGGAATTAGAGTGATTGGTTGAAAGCTCTAAAAGACCTCTGAATATTTTAAAGGCCCTGAGCAAGCACAGAACTGCTGAAGAAGATACAAGGTCCTGCACCTCGGCTGGGGCAACCTTGAGTATCAATGCACAACTGAAATCCAGGTAATTCTTTTTATCAGCAGTGCATAAGCCTTTTTTGATTTATTTCTGAGAAAAATGCAAGCTAACATTTAGCTCGTAATTCTAAAACACTCCCTTCAAGGTATTTCCCAGTCATTGAGATCTGGCCAAGATCTCCTTTCTGAGCCTCTTAGCTGGTATGGCTTTCATATGAATTCCTCCTTCCTGACAAGAGAACCTAAAGCCCTGCTTCTCCCATGCATCTGAAAGTGCAATTCAGTACCTTTTTTTTTTTTGTCTGTTTATCATTTCTTCCAAATACTCAAACCCGTTTCCTTTGGAAAAGGTTTGTCTTGTATGACAGGCATACAAATAGATTTTAATATAGCACTCCATTCACTGCTACAGCTTAGCCTGCAGATAAAAAGGAATTAATTTTCTAGATTTCCCCAAAATGTCAGGTCTACATTATCTGAAGAATGGGCAAAGGAAAAAGAAAAAAAAAAAAAAAAGAAAGAAAGAAATGATACATGAGCCAATATATTTTGTCTGGCTTTGTATAAGTGACCGGGAGCCCAAGCTTCCCCCTCAGTGAATTGAACCCAAGAAGAACCATGAGTGCAAGAATAGGCAGAAAGGCAACGAGTCATCTGAATTTCAACAGTGGTAACTTAGATGTGTTAAATATTAATGGCAAACTCTGCACACTGACTTAATCATGCTGCTGAGGATGCCCTAAAGGTCAGAGAAATCGGATTGTCTTTTCTGTCTGTCCAGGCTTCTTTCTAAGCCTAGGCAAAGCAAAAGCAAACTCACAAATGCACCAGGCTGTCACACCAGGACACTTCTGTCCCTGTAGAGCCAAGCTATCCTCTGACAGTGAAGAATCAGTACTGCTTACTTAGTTCATAGAATGCCTCATGTTGGAAGGAACCTCAGAGGTCATCTACTCCAACTCCCTGCCATGGGCAGAGACACCTCTCAACTAGACTTGGATGTTCGAGGCCTCATCCAACTTGGCCTTGATCACCCCCAGTTAGGAGGCAGTCACAGCCTCCCTGGGCAGCCTATTCTAGAGTCTCACATCGAAGAACTTCTCCCTGAGCTCCAATCTAACCCTGCTCTGTCTCAGCTTCAAACCATTGCCCCTTGGCCTGTCTCTAGACACCCTCAGGAAAAGTCCATCCATATTCTTCCTGTAGGATCCCTTCAGGAACCAAAAGGCAGCTCTAAGGTCCTCCTGGAGCCTTCTCTTCTCCGCACTGAACACCCTCAGCTCCCTCAGCCTGTCCTCACAGCAGAGCTGCTCCAGTCCTTGGATCATCTTTGTGGCCTCCTCTGGACTCCCTCCAGCAGCTCTGTGTCCTTCTTCTGCTCAGGACACCAGAACTGGAGGCAGGATTGGAGGTGAGGTCCGAGCAGAGCAGAGTCGAGGGGCAGAATTCCCTCTCTTGCCCTGCTGCCCACACTCCTCTGGCTACAGCCCAGCACACAGAATTACAGAATCACAGAATCACAGGGGTTGGAAGGGACTACAAAAGATCATCTAGTCCAACCTTCCTGCCATATCAGGATCTTCTACACCAGATTAGGCAAGTGTGCCTGCTGGGCTGCATGAGGGCACGCTGGCTCCTGGGGAGCTGCTCAGCGACCAACACCCCCAAGTCTCTTTCTTCAGAGCTGCTCTCAACTCTGCACCCAGTCTGGATTTGTGCCTGGGGCTAGCCTGGCCCAGCTGCAGTACCTTGCACTTCAACATGTTCAACCTCATGCAGCTGGCACTGGCCACTTCTCAAACCTGCCAAAATTCTTCTGGATGTCATCCCTCAGGTGGGTACACCACACCACACAGCTTGGTGCCATCTGCTTGGACTTGAAGTAAATCAGTGCAGGAGCCACTGCCAGCATGTTTACTGTAACTGCTCTTGCCACATTGGCTGTTACCTGTCAAGGTGCCATTTGGGTTTGCAGGACAATTATTCAGCACTGTACAGATAGGACCAGATTCCAGCTGGTTTCATGGGTGGTACCTGTGATGGTTCCTCCTGCCAACCATTGGGTATTCCAGCCTCAAATATAATTGCCAGCGCTTTCCAAACCCCTTCTCACAGCATCTTGCTCATGGTAGTAGATAATTCTGTAAGTGGTGCTGACTGGGAGGTATTCCAGCAGTATGAATTGTGACACCTTGAGTGATTTAGATGTGTCAGTGTCTGCAAAGGTGGTGCTGATTATCGGAGGGAGATAGAATACAGGTAAAAAGTGTCACACAGCCTGTCAAAGTCAAGGCAAATGTTTAGAAGCAGAGTAGCAAAAATAAAGCAAAACCCCATCACTTGGAGACTCAATTCCTGCCTTCTCTCAGTGTTTCCTCTCCAAGTGCTGGGCTGCTGAAGCAAGGAGTGGTTCCAGCCTCAGGGAAGAGGCATCATGCAGTGCCCAGCTCAGGAACAACCTCTCAGAAAGAAGTCTAGATGATCTCTTGTAGAACTCTGCATGCATTTTTGTCCTTTTTCTGCAAAGGAAGCATAAAATGATGCTCCCAGAAGCCCTTCTTTTCATCTCACAGATGAGGGAGATGAACTCCAGGGAAATTCCTTGAAGGACAAGTGGAAGCTGAATTCATTGTAATTGACCAACAAAGAAGACACAAAACTCTTTTTACACTCATCAAATTCATGAAATCATGGAATCATAGAATGATTTAGGTTGGAAGGGACCAACCCCCATAGGCAGGGACACCTCCCACTAGAACAGGTTGCTCAAGGCCTCATCCAACCTGGCCATGAACATCTCCAGGGAGGGAGCAGCCACAGCCTCCCTGGGCAACCTGTGCCAGTGTCTCACCACCCTCACTGCAAAGAACTTCCTCCTAACATCCAGTTTAAATCTCCCCTCTAACAGTTTAAACCCATTACTCCTCATCCTGTCATTACAAGATAAATAGTCTCTCCCCAGCCCTCCTGTAGCCCCCTTCAGATACTGGAAGGCCACTACCAGGTCTCCTGGAAGCCTTCTCTTCTCCAGGCTGAAAAGCCCCAACTCTCTCAGCCTGTCCTCATAGCAGAGCTGCTCCATCCCTCTGAGCATCTTTGTGGCTTCCTCTGGACTTGCTCCAACAGTTCCATGTCCTTCTCATGTTGGGGGCTCCAGAACTGCACACAGCACTCCAGGTGGAGTCTGAGGAGAGCAGAGCAAAGAAGCAGAATCCCCTCCCTTGCCCTGCTCTTGCTGCAGCCCAGCACACAGTTGCTGTCTGGGCTGCACTCACACTGCAGGCTCATGTTGAGCTTTTCATCACCCCAGACCCCCAGGTCCTTCTCCTCAGGGCTGCTCTCAGTCATTGCCCACCCAGCCTGGAGTTGTAACTTGGGATTGCACTGACCCAGGTGCAGAACCTTACACTTGGCCTTGTTGAACTTCATGAGTGTATTAGTTTAAGCCTGTCCCCCTGAGCTCAAAAGCTCAATAAATACTTGATTTGATTTGGAAGTGAAAAATAAAATTTAACGATAAATAGAAGGTATTTTAGGTAAGAGGAATTACAGAGGATAGGGGGAGAGGGAACAAAATACAAGATACAGGTATAAGATAAGGGGAATTACAGACACTTGGCTGTGTTGAACTTCATGAGTTTGGCCTGGGCCCACCTCTCCAGCCTGTCCAGGTCTCTCTGGATGCCATCCCTGCCCTCCAGCAAGTCAACTGTGCCACACAGCTTGGTGTCATCTGCAAACTTGCTGAGGCTGCACTCCGTTCCTCTGTCCATGTCACTGACAAAGATGTTAACCAGGACTGGTCCCAGCACTGACCCCTGAGGGATGCCACTTGTCTCCAGGTGGACATTGTGCCCTTGATCAGCACTCTCTGTGTGTGACCATCCAGCCAATTCCTTATCCAGCAGTGCTCCACCCATCAAGCCTGTGTTTTTCCAGCTTAGTGACCAGGATGTCATGTGGGACAGAGTCAAACACCTTACTGAGGTCCAGTTAGATGATGTCAGTTGCCCTTCTCTTATCCACTGTTGCTATGAATTTTGTGATGGAGTAGATTCAACAGGGTTTCTCTGATGAGTTTGGGTACTGCCCATCAGAGTCCTTCTTTCTTCATAGATCCACAGATGGCATTGGGTTGGAAAGGACCCTCAAAGGGCATCTTGGCCAAGCCTTCTTCAGTCAGCAGGGCCACCTCCAGCTAGAGCAGGCTGCACAGGGAAACATCCAGTCTGATCTTCAGTATCTCCAGCTGTGGGCCTCAACCACATCCCTGGGCAGCCTGTTGCAGTATTTCACCACTCTCACTGTGCAGAACTTCCTCCTGATGTCCAACCTAACTCTGCCCTGCTCCAGTTTCAAACCATTGCCCTTGTCCTATCCCCACAGGCCCTTCTGCACAGTCCCTCCTCAGGCTTCCTGTAGGTCCCCTTCAGAGATTGAAATGCAGCTCTAAGGTCTTCCCAGAGCCTTCTCTTCTCCAGGCTGGACTGCCCAAATTCTTTCAGCTTGTCTTCATGGCAAAGGTGTTGCAGCCCTCTGATCATCTTGGTGGCTTCCTTTGGTCCCTCTCCATCAGGTTGTGTCAGGAACTCCAGAGCTGCACACACCACTGCAGGTGAGGTCTCAGCAGAGCAAAGCAGAGGGGCAGAATCCCCACACTCTCACTCTTCTCTTTAAAACAACTAATTTGTAAGGACTGGTGAACTCCAAGTCTTTTTGATAACAAAGTTATGAAATTTTGATGTAGAAACGCTCCATGAATATCTTCAGGACTGATTACTGCCTTTGAGATTTTTACTGACCATTAAAAGCTAGATAAAAATTTAGTTTTCCCTGAAACTTCCTCAGAAAGTTTCACCGTTTTTACCAGCTCCCCTTCTAAGAAAATGTAAATATCTCCATTATTTATCCTTCATGCAGTGCTGGTGATCCAAATATAAACACACGGGCTTAGATTCTGCAGTAAATGTGTAAACTCCAGAAGCTGGGAATGAGATTGAAGGCTCAGTGGATCCTGATAGGCGTTTAATTCTGCCCTGAATTGTACAGCAAACCCAAATGCTAAACAGAATTGTTCATTTTGGTAGATTACAGCATCAAAAAGTGGCTAGCTCCCTGTTGTGAATCTGTGCAGCTGAGGACAGGAAAACTTTGGAAAAGCTCTTCTTTGCCCATCACAGAACCTATTTGCCTCATAATTGTAGTGCTGGTTCTCTAAAGAGACCCCTAGCAGTGGTTAATTGCATGCAGAAAGCTCATTACATTATACCAATTGGATTTTTAATTAGAAATGCAGATGGTAACTCATCTATTTCTGTTGCAAGATCCAGCTGGAAAAGAAAGCTCAGTTCTGCTTTAGATTCATTTACTTTTTAGATGCTGGGAAAGAATAAGGAAGGAGAATGGTGATGCTTTGAGTGATGTTACACCTCCCAGCAAAGATGTGTTATTGCACTGAGGCTGAGGGTCACAGGGAGGAAAAGGGAGGAGAAGCACCTCTGAAGCCAGTTTCAGAATAATAAAGCACCCTCAAAGAACTGTACTGGGATAGCTATCTGGGAAGTGCATAGGAGGGCAAGGATGTTGGGGAAGGGCCTGGAGAATTAATCTGGTGAAGGAGAGACTGAAGGAGCTGGGGATGCTTAGTTTGAAACAGAGGAAGCTGAGGGAAGACCTCATCACTGTCCACAGCTACCTGAAAGGAGGTTGTGGAGAGGTTGGTGCTCTTCTTACAGGTGATTAGTGATAGAACAAGAGGGAATAGCCTCAAGCTGCAGCAGGGCAGGTTTAGACTCAATATTAGGAAAAGATTTTTCCCAGCAAGAGTGGTCAGGCACTGGAATGAGCTTCCCAGGGAGGTGGTGGACTCTCCAATTCTGGATGTGTTTAAGGGTCATCTGGATGTGGTGCTTGTGGATATGGTTTAGGGTGCACCTTGCAGAGCAGGGTTAATGGTTGGACTTGGTGATCCAGAGGGGTCTTTCCAACATGGGTGTTTCTGTGATTCTGTGAAGTGTAGAAGGGAAAAGGTAACCAAAATACTTCTGAATGAAGAGAATGAAGATGAACATCTCAACCAACTACTGAATTCACTTGTGTCTATAAACCCTTTTCTCTCTGTACATGGAAGAAGACCATCAAACAGCACCTTACACTGGCAGCAGTGCACAGCCTGCTTTGATGGAAAGCGCAGGGAGCTGATGTGCTGGGTGCCAAACCAGATCCTACTCCTGATCCCAAATGTGGCAGCACCAGGCAGTCTCTTCATTACACAATACACACCTTCAGGGTCTGGTGTTGACAACCCAGACTCCACTTTCTCTCTGTTAGTCTTGTCCTTTTGTAAATTCTTTGGAAAGTGACTTGGACTTATTAAATACTTCTCCAGACTGAAACAAAGCCATCCTTGACTTGGAGCATTCAGAGGGTCCTGCCTAGTTCTTCCATCTGAAGCTGTAAAGACTGGGTGGATGCTTAAGTTCTCCATTTCTGCCCCTTTCTTTTTTTTGTTCAGCTGAGGATTCTCATTTCATTTGCTTTGTTTAGAATAATTTTACTCTGTCTCTTCCACTTGTATGCCATCAGGAAAAACAGAAAAGTGTTCCTCTCCTCCTTTAATGAAATCACTTGAAAAATAAAAAACTAGTGTCAGCTTGAAGAGGCATCACCATCAAGGTGCTGGGATGTTGTGCAGTAGTTGAGCTGCTTCCTCTGCAGACAGAGGCTCACAGGATGTTAGGAGTTGGAAGGGATCTCTGGAGATCTTCCAGTCCAACCCCCCTGCCAGAGCAGGACAAGAGAATCTACCACAGGTCACACAGGAACACATCCAGACAGGCCTGGAAAGGCTCCAGACAAGGAGACTCCACAACTTCTCTGGGCAGCCTGTGCCAGTGCTCTGGGACCCTTACAGTCAAGAAGTTCTTCCTCATGTTGAGGTGCAGCTTCCTGTGCTGCAGTTTCCATCCCTTGCTCCTTGTCCTATGCCAGAGCACAACTGATCAGAGGCTGTCCCTGTCCCTTCCTTCCTGAACCCCAGCCCTCAATTATTGATAGACATTGCTCAGATCCCCTATCAGCCTTCTCCTGTGCAGACTAAGCAGCCTCAGGGCTCTCAGCCTCTCCTCATCAGGCAGTGCTCCAGTCCCCTCAGCATCCTTGCAGCCCTCTGTTGGACTCTCTCCAGTAGATCCTTGTCCCTCTTGAACTAAGCTTTAGAATTAACTTAGCTTTATAATTTAGCTCACTTGATGAATCCTGACTTGAGTCACCCTAACATGAACTAATTTAAACCATATAGTGAAGGTTGTCTCCTTGCATTATATTTTTTTTTCTCTAGCTAANAAAAAAAAAAAAAAAAAAAAAAGAATCAGCAATCCACTTGGTATAAAGCTTTAGTGAAAACAGCTCCATTGTTTGTGTTTAAAAAAAAAAAGGATAGCTAAACAAAGCCATGTCACAGAATCATAGAATGGCTTAAGTTGGAAGGGACCTCAAAGCTCATCCAGTTCCAATCCCCCACCATAGGCAGGGACACCTTCCACTAGAAGAGGTTGCTGAAGGCTTCATCCAACCTGGCCTTGAACACCTCCAGGGAAGGAGCAGCCACAACCTCCCTGGGCAACCCATTCCAGTGTCTCACCACCCTTACTGGAATGAACTTCCTCCTAACATCCTGTTCAAATCTCCCCCCTGCCAGTATATGATTCTAAAGTGTATTCCTGAAAACGCATAATTATCTTATGCTGGTTTATTACAGCTCCTGGAGTTCTTTCCTGGGTATCTGAAAGTGAGGACCAGGTAATCCATCCATCCATAAGCAGGCTGCAGCAGCAGGGACAGGTACAGAGCCCAATTCTCCAAGGCAGCATTCAGCTCTAAGCACCCTACAGCAGTAAGTCCTAGAGCTCCCCCAGGTTTTTCACTGTCTGTTAAATTCTGCAAATAGAAGTGGGGATCCCACACATAGGAGCCTGCTTCTCTGCACAGCCCTGCTCAGCCTGTTGCTGGGCAGCCCTACCCTCTCTGTGGACTGAATCATGCAAGAGCTGCATTAATGAAAGAAAATGCAGCCCTTTACTTGCTACTACTTCCTTTCTTCCTGCAAATTGTGCCACGCCAGGTTTAGGTTGGATGTTAGGAAGAAGTTCTTCACTGCAAGAGTGACTGTCATTAGAATGGGCTGCCTGGGAAGGTAGTGGATTCACCATCCCTAAAGATGTATAAGAGGAGGCTGGATGAGGCACTTAGATCATTTTGTGGCTGGATATCCCTTTGGGACCTCTGCCTCCACATACAGCAGACAGACATCGGCAGGCAGACAGTTACACATGTTCGTCTTCTCTTCGTTTCCACATCAAAATGGGATTATTTTTAACTTTGGAGGGAAGGATCACCATGGAAACATAACAAAGTATATGAGAGGGATCTGACTGACAACCTTACAGCAGAGCAAGATTGACATGAAAGGCAGAGATAAAATCCATGCTGTTTTAAGGCACAGTTCCTCTAGCAGCTGAATCACCAGGGCTCCTTTTCCAGGCACTACTGTTATAGTAGATTTTCTTGTCCTATCAAGTCCTGGCAAAACTGTTATTCCAACCTCTCTTTTGGAAATGAATTTTTGGTTTGGAACATCAAGCCATTTTATTTTTGGTCCTCAAATACAACCTTGAAATTAAACATTCTGAATCAGAGAGAATAAACTCTTGCATTTCATCTGGAAGGAATTTTTTTTATTTTTTGCTCCTTTGTTCACATTTAAAACTCCATTCACATTTGACTCTCTTGCATCGAGGCTGATCTGACTGCCTTGAATGGCAGCAACTATTTCCGTTTCTTGAAATCATCTTCTCAAGTGCAATCCTTCCTTTCCTACCCTTTCTATCAGGTAGAGTTTAGACATTTATGGAAATATATTCTTCTAATCTCACAGGGGAGTTGCAACTCCAGAAGATGTGCCTTCATTTCTAGAAACAACAGAAGAGGGGACTAAAGCCCTGACCCTCATTTGTGATCTGGGAGCTTGCAAAGAGAATTGGTGCTGCCTGCTTGCTCTGTGCTGCCTGCTTAGCCTTGGCTCGCTCTGTCCCGTGGCTCCCTCCAGCTAATGTCCTTCTGTTCAACGATCAACACTCTCATTCACTGACACTTAAAAAGGCCTGTGGAGAACGGTTTTCACTGTTCTGCAGTGTTTTCTATTTATTTATTGACCTATTTTTACTCTGTACTCATTATTCTGGAAGTTGGGGTTTTTTTCAGGTCCAAATCCCAGAGCACTTGATCCATGATAGGTCTTACAACTGGCCAAGAGCTGCAGCTGGCATAGGCAGCAGCAGAGTTCAGGGACCTAGTTTTCAGTCCTCACCCTACTACTTTAGGCCAAGTGCTTGATGTCAAGTGGTCACAGCACACCAGAATAATCACTTTAAAGGCAGTTCAAGTATGACACTGATGCAGATGTTAAAATAAACCCTGACTGTTCTGGTCCTTCATGGCCATTTCTGTTTTCCACTTCAACACCAAGCAAAGAATAAACTCCCATTACCTCATTAAAAAGCCCACAGGGAGCCAAGCCTGATCTTACATCAGCTCTGGATATTTGGTGGGTTATTGCCGTGGTATGGAGACCAATGGGAGAGTGAACATTCTTTGTGCAACAACATCTTCATCTGTGCTGAGTCCTTCATCCTGTGGCTAACAGGAGATTGCCTTGCAGGGGAAAAGTTTGTGGCTGTTTGGTCTGATCTGTCTCTGCTCAGTGCACTCTATGGACTTTGCTTGTGCTGCCTCTTGAGAGCCAACACAAGTAGCTTTTCTGCTCTCTCAGCAATTGGATATTGGGGTATTGGTGGGTGAGAAGCTGGACATGAGCTAGCAGTGGGCACCAGCAGCCCAGAAGGCAAATGGCAGTCTGGGCTGCATCCAAAGCAGCATGGCCAGAGATGGAGAGAGGTGATCTTGACCTTCTGCTCTGCTCTGCTCTGCTCTGCTGAGACCTCATCTGGAGTGCTATGTCCACGTGTGGGGCCTCCAAAACAACAGAGATATGGACCTGGTGGAGCAGGTTCAGAGGAGGCCACCAAGATGATCAGAGGGCTGGAGAACCTCTGCTGTGAGGACAGGCTGAGAGAGTTTGGGCTGTCCAGCCCAGAAAAGAGAAGATTCCAGGGAGACCTTAGAGCTGCATTTTAATATCTGAAGGGGACCTATGGGAAGGCTGGGGAGGGACTGCTCAGATGGGCTTGTGGTGACAGGATGGTTTGAAACTGGAGCAGGGCAGATTTAGGTTGGACATCAGGAGGAAGTTCTGCACAGAGAGAGTGGTGAAATTCTGGAACAGGTTGCCCAGGGATGTGGTTGAGGCCCCATGGCTGGAGACATTGAAGATCAGACTGGATGTGGCCCTGTGCAGCCTGCTTAAGTTGGTGGTGTCCCTGCTGAGTGCCAAGATGCCATTTGAGGGTCCTTTCCAACCCAATGCCATCTGTGAATCTGAACTGTCACAAGAGAAAAGAGACTGGAGTGGGTAAGCGCAATGGCAGTACAGCAGGATGATTTGGAGGTCTTCTACACGGCACTCAGTGGGAAAAGGAGAAGCAGGGAAAAAAAAAGAAATAGAAAGATTAAGAGAAAAATAACTGGAGTCATAAGGCTTCCTGTGGGAAATATCTGTTTAGGAAAGCAGGGGGAGACGATTGCTCATAACTGGTAGTACTACTCTGACTCTTGCTCCAGAACTGCACACAGTGCTTCAGATGGGGTCTCATGAGAGCAGAGTCCCTCCCCAGCCTTCCTGAAGATCCCCTTCAGATACAGAAATGCAGCACTTGGAGAAGGTCTCCCTCTTCTCCAAGCTGAACAGCCCCAATTCTTCCAGCCTGAGAGAGTCCTAAGGTGGACTTAAGTCAATGAGGTACATTGGCAACCAGTACTACAATAACACTGATTGCATCAGTTTGTTTTGTTCCCAGTGCGTGGCATCACTCATACCAATGATTAAAAGCAATTTTATGGGCTGCTGGTTACTGAAAAGTCTCTGAGAGACATTTGGTGAGCTGATTAAAGAGGGGTTGTGAGGAGAATTTCCCAGACGTGTCCTCTGGGCACAAAATTTCCTCAAATTCTCAGTGGTGAAACACTGTGGGGAAGTGTTCTTGTTACAGCTGTGCTGTGACCCATCAGGGTGTAGTCTCCTTCTGAACAGTGGTGCTGCAGCTTGGTGAATTAAGAGCTCACATAGGATGCCTCCAGCTGACATTTATGAACAGCAGCATTTCACAGACTTGTGGGAGAAGCTGAAAATTGTTGTTATGATTAAGTTTGGGTTGTAGTTGGCACTTTATATAGATAAATCAGGGTCTTTAAGCAGCTTGCCTGCTGCCAGAATGAAAGAAGAAATGTGTATTAAATCTGCTACCACTCATTGATAACCCAAATCACAATTCTTCCTTGGGGGAAGGCTTTCAGCCTGTAAACAGAAGATCTCATCTAAATGCCACACTGATATGAGCTGGGTACTGCACTGTTTCGTTCAGAAATTAAATGGCTATTATCTTGAGAATTAATTCTCTATCCTAAGGTGGGTTTTATTATTGTGATGGGTAATAATAATTAGCACACAGCTACACACTGTTTAGATGCAAAATGTGATGCACTTGTTTGACTTCCCTGGCTTCACAATCCTGACCTTCTCAATGGAAATACAGGGCAACATCTGTAATGTTCAGAGGGCAATGGTTGTAGACTGAAAGAAGGTAGATTTACACTGACCATAAGGAAGAAATTTTCATGGTTAGGGTAGTGAGGCACTGGAACAGCTTGCCCTGAGAACTTATGGAAGTGTTGTGACCCTTAAAGCATCTGTTCCTCGCCCTTTGTTTCTTTGTTTACACTTAGTGTTCATTCTTAGACTAATGCAGTGCTTCCTCTGCTCTCTCTTTCTCTGACCCCTCCCTTCTGAAGAAAAAAGCTTTGAATTTTTTCCAGGGGCAGGCTAATGTCTATAATGTCTAAAAGGCCAGAACAGCAGAAACACAGCTCATAAGCAAAGGCTTTGGTAAGAGTAAGAGAGGTGGGCCCCTGCCAACCTCATGATGTTCAACAAAGCTAGGTTAGATGAGGCCTTGAGCAACCTGTTCTAGTGGGAGGTGTCCCCACATATGACAGGGGGTTGGAACTAGATAATATTTGAGGTCTTTTCCAACCTAAACCATTCTATGATTCTATGATTCAATAAGAATAAGTGCAAGGTTCTGCACCTGACTCAGGACAATCCCAAGCACCAATATAGGCTGGGCAGTGACTGGCTGGAGAGCAGCCCAGAAGAAAAGGACCTGGGGGTGCTGGTGGATGAGAAGCTCAATATGAGGCAGCAGTGTGCACTTGCAGACCAGAAAGCGAACAAGAGCCTGGGTTGCAGCAAGAAAAGTGTAGGCAGCAGGGCAAGGGAGGGGATTCTGCCCTCCTGCTCCACTCTGGAGCACTGTGTCCACTTCTGGAGCCCCTTTTATACGAAAGATCTGGAGGTGATGGAACATGTGCAGAGAAGGGCCAAAAGGGTGATCAGAGGGTTGGAGCTGCTCTGCTGTGAGGACAGACTGAGAGAGTTTGGGTTGCTCAGTCTGGAGAAGGGAAGGTTCCAAGGAGACCTTATTATGGCTTTTTAGTATTTGAAGGGGGCTACAGAAAAGCTGGGGAGGGACATTTTAGGGGTTTGGGTAGTGATAGGACTGAGGGGAATGGATCCAA
Source organism: Psilopogon haemacephalus (assembly GCA_013396835.1). Taxonomy (NCBI): domain Eukaryota; kingdom Metazoa; phylum Chordata; class Aves; order Piciformes; family Megalaimidae; genus Psilopogon; species Psilopogon haemacephalus. The sequence goes on along the minus strand of VWZI01003770.1, from coordinate 67,087 downwards.
GCTAGAAGAGGGGAGATTTAGATTGGATGTTAGGAAGAAGTTCTTCAGCATGAGGGTGGTGAGATCCTGGCACAGATTGCCCAAGGAGGTGCCTGTGTAATTGCTGTCTTTGGAGGACAACCCCTTCCCATACCAGCAGGGAAAGTGGGGCTGATTCAAAGATCCAGCCAAGCTTGGAATTCAAGGCAAAGCCTTTTCACAGAGCCTCTGGGATGTCAGAAGATAAGGCTCCGAGGAGATCTTATTGAGGCCTTCCAGAATCTGAGTACCTGCAAGAAAGCTGGGGAAAGACTTTTTAGGATGTCAGGTAGTGATAGGACTGGGGGAATGTAGCAGAACTAGAAGTGGGTAGATTCAGATTGGATGTTAGGAAGAAGTTCTTCACCATGAGGCTGGTAGGACACTGGCACAGGTTGCCCAGGGAGGTGGTGGAAGCCTCATCCCTGGATGTTTTAAGGCCAGGCTGGATGTGGCTCTGAGCAACCTGATCTAGTGTGAGGTGTCCCTGCCCGTGGCAGGGGGGTTGGAACTGGATAATCCTTGAGGTCCCTTCCAAGTCTGCCAATTCTGTGATTCTGTGATAATGACAATTTACCACTAATACTCTCCTCACTTGTAATAGTTTCCAGCTCAGGGGAATACCTAACTTGTTTTTATTTACATAATAGGAAATGTTCAGCTGATCTCTCCAGCCTTCAACTATTTGTCAAGTCTCCTCTTGCATATCTACAGAATTCTCGTACCCACAGCATCCCTAGCAAGAAGTTGCACAGATACACTTCTACTTGCTCTGTGAGCAGTCAGGTCTTACCACTTGCCCTGACCCTGGGTCTCACAAGTGGCATTTTTGAGCCCTGTCTCTGGCACATAAAGAGGCAGTGAACAGTCGAGACTGCTTGTTTATGGTGTTTGATGAACCTTACCATATTTTCCCTGGAAGTCGTCATTTCTTCATTCTGACATTTCAGCTAAGTCAGTTGTTGCTCTTACCAGAGTTTTCCAGCCCCCTGATTCCATTTGTTTCCCTTCTCTCACCCTTTCCAGTTCTCATAAGTCCTTTCTTTTACATGAACCTTTGATTTGTGTTTTCTTAACTACCAGAAGGCACTGAACTGATGCTTTCATCCAGTTCCAACCTTCCTGCCATAGGCAGGGACACCTAACACTAGATTATATTGCCCAGAACCACATCCAGCCTGGTTTTAAACAATCTAGGGATGGGGCTTCCATCACCTCAGAATCACAGAATGTCAGGGGCTTGTCCAGTCCAACCCCCCTCCCAGAGCAGGGTCACCTAGAGCAGATAACACAGGAACACATCCAGGCAGGTTTTGAATATCTCTGGAGAGGGAGACTTCACGACCTCCCTAGGCAGCCTGTTCCAATGTTCTGGCACCCTCACAGGGAAAAAAAATCCTCCTTATGTTTACATGAAACTTCCTATGCCTCAGCTTCCACCCATTGCCCCTTGTCCTGTCGTTGGGCACCACCCAGCAGGGCCTGGCTCCAACCTCCTGGCACTCACCTTTACATTTTTTTAAACACTGACGAGGTCACCTCTCAGCCTCCTCTTCTCCAAGCAGCAGAGCCCGAGCTCCATCAGGCTCTCCTCATAACAGAGATGTTACATTCCTTTCATCTTTGTGGTTCTGTGCTTGTCTCTCTCAAGCAGTTCCATGTCTCTCTTAAGCTGGGGAGCCCAGAACTGGACAGACCTGCCTGGGACTTCCACCACCTCCCAAAGTCTAATAACACCAAAGTCTAGCTGTCCTTCCAAAGCAGTGGTCAGTTTAGGGCCTATGTAGGAACACAGAATGGTTTTCTTCCTCGTACAAAATGCATCCCATGTGTGCATGGAGAGTTTCATCTGGCACTTTATTGTCCAGTTCCCTTGGGTTATGGTTTAACCTTGCTGCAACCCACCAGCCTATGCTCACCCTTAGCATCTTAAGTAACCAAGCATCATGGTTCTAACCCCCTTTTCTAGTGTGTGAGAATGTTGGAGATCACAGATTCTAAGACAGCCCCTCCACTGGCGACTTCCCTTTGTCACAAAAGCTGGCTCTTCACTGCTCCCTTCCATCTCCTGTGTCAAAGCAAATTAATTATCCACAGCATGACCCTTCCACTTCTGCAAATGACCACAAGGTAGAGAGAAGGATTAGTGGAGTCAAATAGAAAAAATATGAGGAAAACGACCTGAGGAAGAATCTTTCCTGTGTGCTGTCAGCTCAGAAAAGGAAGGGATGCCATCCAGAAGGACTGGACAGGCTGGAGAGGTGGGCCCAGGCCAACCTCATTGTAAAGGATTAAGCCCTCCCAGGGAGGCTTACCTGAACTGGATCCTGACTCCTCCCTGGGTATGGTCTGACCTGCCTTCAGGTGTCATGTTTAGCCCCTTCCCACTTTCTGCTGAGACCTCCTATAAAGGGGAAATGAAGTTCCTGTTTCTTCCTCTTGATCTCTGTTTTCCTCACCAGCTCAGCCTCTTGCTTCCCTGCTGCTGTTTCACCACAATCTCTCCAATAGACCACATGGGGAAAGCAGCCATATTTGGAACTCTGCATCCCACCAGCATCCATCAGCACCTACCACCAATTTCTAACTTCATTGCTTGGATTCAACTTCCATCCGCTCCCATCTATGGGTTGGTTTATTATTTTTTTTTTTAATGTAATTTGTTTTGGGGTTTTTTCCCTATATCCTCTGCAATTCCCCTTATCTTATACCTGTAGCTTGTATTTTGTTCCCTCTCCCCCTATCCTCTGTAATTCCTCTTACCTAAAATACCTTCTATTTATCATTAAAGTTTATTTTTTCACTTCCAAATCAAGTATTTATTGAGCTTTTGAGCTCAGGGGGACAGGCTTAAACTAATACACTCATGAAGTTCAACAAGGCCAAGTGTAAGGTCCTGCACCTGGGTGGGTGCAATCCCAAGTTACAACTCCAGGCTGGTTGGGGAATGGCTGAGAGCAGCCCTGAGGAGAAGGACCTGGGGGTCTGGGGTGATGAAAAGCTCAACATGAGCTGCAGTGTGAGTGCAGCCCAGACAGCAACTGTGTGCTGGGCTGCAGCAAGAGCAGTGTGGCCAGCAGGGCAAGGGAGGGGATTCTGCCCCTTTGCTCTGCTCTCCTCAGACCCCACCTGGAGTACTGTGAGCAGTTCTGGAGCCCCCAACACGAGAAGGACATGGAACTGTTAGAGCCAGTCCAGAGGAGGCCACGAAGATGCTCAGAGGGCTGCAGCAGCTCTGCTATGAGGACAGGCTGAGAGAGTTGGGGCTCTGCAGCTTGGAAAAGAGAAGGCTTCCAGGAGACCTGGTAGTGGCCTTCCAGTATCTGAAGGGGGCTACAGGAGGGCGGGGGAGTTGTTTGCAGTGAGGGTGATGAGACAGTGGCACAGGTTGCCCAGGGATGTTGTGGCTGCTCCCTCCCTGGAGGTGTTCAAGGCCAGGTTGGATGAGGCCTTGAGCGACCTGTTCTAGTGTGAGGTGTCCTTGCCTATGACACGGGGTTGGAACTGGATGAGCTTTGAGGTCCCTTCCAACCTAAGCCATTCTATGAAATCTGTTCCTGGAGCGAACAAAAGAAGTGTGGTCAGGAGATCGAGGGATGTGATGCTTCCTTTCTACTCTGCTTTGATGAGAACCCACCTGGAGTACTGTGTCCAGCTCTGGTGTCCTCAGTACAATAAACATGGACTTGTTTGAGCATGTCCAGCGGAGGGCCACAAAGATGCTCAGAAAAATGGAATGCCTCTACTGTGAGGAAAGGCTGAGAGAGTTGGGCTTGTTACACCTAGGGAAGAGAAGGCCCTGGGGTAAGTTTATTGTGGCTTTTTAGCTCTTAAAGATGCCCACAAGACAGAGACAGTTTCTAACAGTGTCTGTAGCAGGAAGGCAACAGGGATTGGTTTTAGCCATTCAGGCTAGACACAAGGAAGAAAATTCTATGTTCCATGTGGTGAAACACTGGCACAGGTTGCCCAGAGAAGCGGCAGATTGCCCATCACTGGAAACATTCAGGTCAGGTTGGCTAGAGCTCTGAGCAGCCTGATCTAGCTGAGGATGTCCCTGCTGACTGCAGGGAGGTTGGACTAGGTGACTTTTACAGGTCTCTTACCATACAGGATGGTTTATAATCCTGTGATAAGAAAGAAGAGTCAAGGAAGAAGAAAGCTCTTCAGGATGGCTTTGGAAATTGCTGTTTGTCTCCTTCCACTTGACTGCTTGAACACAAAAAAATTACCTTCCTTTGTCTAAACTGCTTGTATCCAACCTAATTCACTTGGGAAGAAACTGTTACTGTTTGGAGTATGTGGAGAAAAACTGAGTACAACAGAGGACATGCTCTTGTCTTTGGAGATTGCTTCATCAATCTTGAAAACACAAAAAAGAAAGAAAATAGAGAGCTAACCCCCCAAAAAATCTTGCTATAATAAGGAAGCAAATGCTTCTCAGGAGGTTATTCCAACATTAAATACTCTGCTCCCAAGAGATGTGAGGAGGCGCTCGTTGCTAAAACTGAGACTGACTCAGAGTGAGCAGCTACTAGACAATAATAAAATGGGAAAAGACACACTTGCCAGCTCCCCCGGAGCTAACATCAAGGACACTGTCTCTAAATCACAGCCCACAGAGCCTGGAATTTAAGCAGCAATTAAATGTTGTTCCAGACACGGTAGAAGAACTGGCAGAGCAAAAGTAGGACATGGCACTGCTGAAGTTAATGGATTGGTTTTTTTCCCCTTTAGGATTGTAGAAGACTTCTTGACTTCTAGTCACTGCTGTAGAAATTAACTTGAAGGAGCTTGAGCCAGACCAAATGTAACAAGTGTGAGTGTAGCAAACTCAATGCAAACACTCTCAGAGCAGGGTGGTGCAATGAGTTGTTAAAAAATCTATCAAGTGTCCAAAAATGATTAGTGGGAAGAGAGCTGTTTGGGATACTCATTGAGTGGTGAGTTAGACACTTTCACGCAGGTTAAATGATCTCCCCTGACAGGTTGTGTCTAAACAGTTAAGCCTCTAGTGATTATGAGTCCAGGTTTTCATTAGTATCTATGGAGAATTGTGAATGGTTTGGGTTGGAAGCTCATCTAGTCCAAGCCCCCTGCAGTCAGCAGGGACAGCCTCCTCTAGATCAGGTTTCTCAGAGCCCTGTCAAGCCTGACCTTGAATATGTCCATCAGTGGAGCCTCAACTCCCTCCCTGGGCAACCTGTTGCAGTGTTTCAGCATCCTCACGATGCAGAACTTGTTCCTAAGAAGTCTAAAGGGAAGTCTAAATCTGCTCTTCTCTTATTTCCAACTTTTGCTCCTCCTCCTATCACTTTTCTGAATAAGATGTAGTGGATAGCTCCAACTGAGGTTTATCTCAGATGATCCTCCAGGTAGTATATCAAAGCTACTAGAGTTGTGGTTATTTGCAACCTCCATCTGTTCTTCACCATACAATGGCTTAGGTTGGAAGGGACTTCAGAAATCACCTACTCCAACCTCCTGCCATGGGCAGGGACACCTCTCAACTAGACTCCAGGCCTGCTTCTCACTGTAGGGTAAGGAGCTGTGACACCTGTTAGGGAGAAGTGCAACTTAGACTAAAGGTGTGCAACCAAGCTTAGGAAAATAAATATATCCTCCCATGACCCATTGCAAATCCATGGTCTAGTGGTGCTCCCACCCAAGGCTGCTGTACTTGCAGACTGACTAAATATCACTTCACCCTCTGTTAGTAACTGATACACAGCAGCTACTTCAAGTAAGCACTTCTGAATCATTGTTAAGTCATCCACGAGGATGATCCAAGTCTGGAACACCTCTGATATGAGGACAGACTATAGGAGCTGGTCTCATTCAGGCTGAAGAAGAGAAGACACTGGGGAGACCTTTGTGTATCTCTATAAAGGACGGAGGCAAGTGGTAAGTGCAGGAAGATGTATTACAGTAAATCTAATTCCAGGATTTGCTATGAACTATATCAGAGCTTTAAATATGCTACACCAGGCTTAGATGAGTTGCACCCATTACAAAATCTCAACTGACTTGAAGGACAGAATTATTGAAGCAAGTCCAGAGGAAGCCACAAAGATGACTCAAGGGATGGAGCACCTTTGCCATGAAGGTAGGCTGAGGGAGCTGAGGGTGTTCAGCCTGGAGAAGACTCCATGGGGACCTTAGAGCTGCCTTCCAGTATCCGAAGGGATCCTACAGAAGAGCTAATGGCTGTTTTCTCTGTCCGTGACCTTTGTTTCCAGTTTAAGGTCTGATCTTTGGTCTAGCTGACACAGCTTATATTTGCTTCACTACTGAACCCGTCTAGTGCTGAAAGCAAGATGAGCACAAGAAAAGCACCATCTGCCCAGAGGTAGGGGACTCAGAGAAGTGTGCACACACAGACACTCTAACCCATAGCTGGAGGAACTCTGAATAGAAAGGTGGGAGTGAGAGTGCTTCCCACCAAGTGCTGAGTTGTGCAAAGGAAGAAATGGGTGATCACTAGACAAGGCAGAGATGCAGGTGGATGCTCCATGCCTCGAGAGTATCTGTAATCATAGACTAGCACAAAAGCCCAAGGTTACCCCAAATCAACCAAATTGGAAGTCTCTTTGGTAGCATTGATTGCAGAGCTTGCAAGACATTCACAAGAAGTCTCTCAGAGGTGCTTCTGGAAAGCAATATTGAGGGGAAAAGAAAAAAGAAAGAAACTGGTGTTGAGCCAAGAAAAATAATTCCTTTACATCCCAGGAACATAATTCAAAGCATACTGTGAAAGAAATTCTCTCTGTGCAGAAGGCAAGCAAGCATTAGGTTGCATAGTAGAACAGCATTATTGAAGACTAAATAGGAAAGCTGGTGATTGAAAAGTTGGAGCTGAAAGAGGAAACAACCCCTTCCCACTTGTTTGCTTTGAAAATCAAAGATAGATTTGCTGGGATCTGAGGGTATCAAAGAACTGCTTAGCGGTAGGAAATCTTTTCTTCTCTAGCTCCAAAGAGGCACAACAGAATTTGGCTATTCTAGGCACACATGTGTTACAGAACAGATACACAGACTCAGGCTCTCCAGATACAGCTTTTGCTGTTTAGTCATGCTGACTTGGAATGGTTCAAAGAAAGGAGATGTTCTCTTACAGAGCTGTTGTTTTGTATTTGCAGGGAATGAACAGGTGCAACAGCAACAGGATAAACCAGAGAGCTGGGGGGAAGGGGTGGGGGGGTAATTAAAACAACCCTAGGAAGGATCATTTGGAACATCTCAACAGCCACAATTAACTGATCTCTGTGTCTCAGTGTTAATGGAGCTCATTTAGGAGGAATCAGAAAGTTAGAAATGTTGCAAGTCGGTTGTCTTCCAACTCCTATCTTGTGGGGTTACTGCAGAACATTCACTGAGCTCCAGAATGTACCCTGCATTGTCACTGCAGAGGTCATTGCCTTCATTGCCTGCAGTGTGCACACGCAGCTCAGACAGCCAACCATGTCCTGGGCTGCATTAAGAGAGGCATTACCAGCAGGGCAAGGGAGGGGATTCTCCCCCTTTGCTCTGCTCTTGTCAGACCCCACCTGGAGTATTGTGTGCAGTTCTGGAGCCCCCAGCACAAGAAGGACATGGAACTGCTGGAGAGAGTCCAGAGGAGGGCCACAAAGATGCTCAGAGGGCTGGAGCACCTCTGCTATGAGGACAGGCTGAGAGAGTTGGGGCTTTTCAGCCTGGAGAAGAGAAGGCTTTGGGGAGACCTTATAGCAGCCTACCAGTATCTGAGGGGGGCCTACAGGAGGGCTGGGGAGGGACTGTTCACAAGGTCTTGTAATGACAGGACGAGGGGGAATGGGTTCAAACTGGCAGAGGGGAGATTTGAACGGGATGTTAGGAAGAAATTCTTCACAGTGAGGGTGGTGAGGCACTGGCATAGGTTGCCCAGGGAGGTTGTGTCTGCTCCCTCCCTGGATGTGTTCAAGACCAGGCTGGATGAGGTCTTGAGCGTCCTGATCTAGTGGGAGGTGTCCCTGCCTGTGGCGGGGGGTTGGAACTGGATGATCTTTGAGGTCTCTTCCAACCTAGACCATTCTATGATTCTATGATTCACACTCAGTAATAATCAGACAAGGATCTGAACAGGCAGAAGGCTTCACTGTGGTAGTTAGTTGGTGTGTAAGCTTTGTGTAGGCTCTCTACACACAACTGAAATTCCTCTCTCAGATATCGATCCACAGAGGCATTCAACCTCCCTGCCAGAGATGCAGCCCACAAACCAGTCTGCACAGCCTTGAGTCCAGGAGGCCCCTCAGTGGTGGTCCTGTGTTGGAGTGTCAGGCTCCCTCCAGAGGCTGTGGCAAAAGAAAAGATAGTTTAGCTGTAAGGATCACATAGAAGGATTCCAGCTGCTCCTTACCCCTCCATGGCTAATGCTGGCATGGGGATATGGACTTTTGCTGCCAGGAAACAGGGCAAGAAGCAAACAAGCTGTTCTAGAAAGACCTACATCCCGAAAGGGAAGTGATCGTAATTCTAATGCTTTGTTTCAAAGACTGAGAATTGCTCCAGCTGCACTTCTGCTCAAGTATTCACTGTTTCTGTTGGTCCCAGTCCAAGCTGTAGCGAAGAGGCTGCCATGCCACAAAAAAACACCATCACAAATACAGTCCCACTGCAAAGGTCTGAATTATCACAAAGACTGGAGGAATAACACCTTCTGGACACTGCACTGCTGCTGAATGTCTGATTGTGGTGATGCCTTGTGGAAGAGAAATGACCGTGGGAAGAGGCCCTGTAAAATTGTAAAGCTATCTGTGATGAGAACCGAGATGGTGAGTTCAGGTTATGGAGTGGGGACGCATTGCCTAGAGGTGCTGTGGTGGCTCAGCCAGTGAGCAATCCTGCCAGCTCACCTTGCAGGGAATCATGGAATGGGTTGGGTTGGAAGGGGCCTCTAAAGGTCATTTAGTCCAAGCCTCTGCAGTCAGCAGGGACATCCTCAACTAGATCACGTTGCTCAGAGACTTGTCAATCCTGGCATTGAATATCTCCAGGGATGGAGCATTAGCTACCTCCCTGGGCAGCCTGTTGCAGTGTTCCATCACCCTCATGGTGCAGAACTTGTTCCTAACATCCAATCTAAATCTGCTCTGCTCTCATTTCAAACCATTGCCCTCATCCTGTCCCTGCAAGCCTTTGCAAACAGTTTATCTGCAGCTTTCTTGTAGATCCCCTTCTGGTAATGGAAGATCACTATTAGATCTCCTGAAGCCTTCTCTTCCCCAGGCTGAACACCCCCAGCTCCCTCAGCCTGTCCTCGTAGCAGAGCTGCTCCATCCCCCTGGTCATTTTTATGGCCTACTCTGGACCTGCTCCATCAGGTCCATGTCCTTCCTGTGTTGAGGGCTCCAGAGCTGAACACAACAGTCCAGGTGAGGTCTCACCAGAGCAGAGTGGCAGAATCACCTCTCTGGACCTGCTGGCCACGCTACTTTGGATGCAGCTCTTTGGAAGGCCAATGGCATCCTGGGCTGCAAGTGCCCATTGCTGCCTCATGTCAGGCTTCATATCCAGCAGAACTTCCAAGTCCTTTTCCTCAGAGCTGCTTTCTATCACCTCCTCCCCGAGTCTGCATTGACAGTGAGGGTTGTTTGTTCCAGCCTAGATGCAGAACCCTGTACTTACTATTGTGAAAACTCATGAGGTTCACCTGGGTCCATGTCTCCAGCTTGTCCAGGTCCTTCTGGACATCCTGTTCCTCTGGTATATCAACAGCACCACTCAACTTGGTGTCATCTGCAAACTTGCTGATGGTGCTCTCGATCCTAGCAACTGCTCAGCAAGTTTGCTGATGACACCAAACTGGGAGGCTTGGATGATCCAGCTGAAGGCTGTGTGGCCATCCAGTGAGACCTGGACAGACTGAGAGCTGGACACAGAGGAACCAAATGAGGTTCAACAAGGACAAGTGCAGAGTCCTGCACCTGGAGGGGAAAAATAAACTGCAGCAGTACAGGTTGGGAGGTGATCTGCTGGAGAGCAGCCCTGTGGAGAGGGACCTGGGAGTGCTGGTGGATAACAAGATCTGCATGGGACAGCAATGTGCCCTGGTGGCCAAGAAGGTCAATGGGATCATGGGGTGTATTAAGAAGAATGTGTCCAGAAGATCAAGGGAGGTTCTCTTCCCCCTTCACTTTGCCCTGGTAAGACCCATCTTGAGTACTGTGTTAAGTTCTGGGCTCCCCAGTTTAAGAGGGACAGGGATCTGCTGGAGAGGGTCCAGTGGAGGGCTACAAGGATGACTGGAGGGCATGACTTATAAGGACAGGCTGAGGGACCTGGGACCTTTTAGTCTGGAGAAGAGAAGACTGAGAGGGGATTTAATAAATGTTTATAAATATTTGAGGGCTGGTCAGGAGTGGGGGGACAGGCTCTGCTCATTTGCTCCCTGGGATAGGACAAGGAGCAATGGATGGAAGCTGCAGCACAGGAGGTTCCTCCTCAACACAAAGGGGAACTTCTTTACTGCAGAGGTCCCGAACACTGGCACAGGCTTCCCAGAGAGGTTATGGAGCCTCCTTCTCTAGAGACTTTTAAGGCCTGGCTAGATGTGTTCCTGTGTGATCTGTGCTAGATTGTCCGGTCCTGCTCTGGCAGGGGGTTGGACTGGATAATCTTCTTGGGTCCCTTCCAACCCCTAACATCCTGTGATCCTGTGATCCCACTGTCTATGGCATCAGTAAAAACATTACACAACATTGGTGCCAGCCTCATCAGTGATGCCAGACAAAGTCAACTCTTGGTGAAGCAGCAGAAGGACTCCAGTCATTTGCAATATGATGTCTTAACACAAACAGACCTTGAATTTTTATTACACTTAATGTCTCAGAGTAGCAGCAGTAGCAATCCAGGAACTACTGTGTGAGCTGTAGAGTCATCTCGGGAGTGAGGTGGGACAGGGAGCTGTGGTCAGCACCACCACAGCTGCTCCAAAGGCTGTCACCCTTGCTGCAAAGTGAACTCAGCAAACCAGGCTTTCATGGCAGGCATTATTGCTCTGTGGGTGGGAAAGTTACTGCCATCTTGGTGCTGCTTGGGGGAGTGTCATTGCTTGGGAAGTTATTCTTGTTAGTTAACCACCAGGGTTTCAGCCTCCCCTGCAGTTGCAGTAGGAGGCCAGCTGGGAAGAGGAGCACCATTGTCACCACACCAAGCTCTGCAGCCCTCTTTCCTGAATTAAAGCCTCTCATAATCTAATCGTGCAGCATGCTGCAGCCATTGAGCATCTCCTTTTTGTGACACGGCTGTCACCTGCACTTCCCATAGCTTTCAGCTCTCCCTGAGGCCGATTAATGTTCTTCCTGCAAGAAGATGGTGCTAAAATGTTTGGAGATGGAACCATTTTTTAAAGCCCCATGCCATTATTTCTGCTGGGAAAAGCAGCCGTGTTCTGCTGCAAAGCCTTTTTGCCCAGGCTATTCGATAGAGCCACAAAGCTCTCTAGGGGGGAAGGTCTCTGTGTTTTATAACCAGAGCTGATTATCTGCTGCCTGCCTTCTCTGGAAATGTGGTAGATTCTTTAAAGCCTTTTGTCTAGTGAGTATTTCTGTTGCACTTTATCTTTCTTTTCACTGCTTTTTTTACTACAGGAGTTTCAGTGCCGTTGTGCTTGTCTCATTTTTCTCATTCCAGTGCTGAGATCCATGTCAGAATCTTGTAATGAGAACCTTTGATGCAGCTCAAACATTTCCTTCTTTCCTGACTCTCACTCTTCTACTTTTTGCCATACAAGGCTGCAAGGCTTTACCTCCTGTTAGAAGGGAGCCTCCTGGATTACTTCACCCTCCCAAACCAGAGAGTGTCATATCCTGATGGTTTTCCTTCATGGATGTTTACTAGCAATCACCAGCACTTGAAGTAACAAACCAGAAAGAAGCTCAGCCTCAGGTTAGAGGAGTGTGGCCAGCAGGGCAAGAGAGGGGATTCTGCCCCTTGACTCTGCTCTGCTGAAACCCTTATGAGACACCTTGAATACTGCCTCCAGTTCCCCACCAGAAGAAGGGCACCGAGATGTTGAAGTGAGTCCAGAGGAGGGCCACAAGCATGGTCCAAGGGCTGGAGCACCTCTGCTACGAGGACAGGCTGAGGGAGCTGGGAGTGTTCAGCCTGGAGAAGAGAAGGCTCTGGGGGGAACCTTAGAGTTGCCTTCAATACCTGAAGGGATCCTGCTGGAAGGCTGCAGAGGGACTTTTCCTAAGGGTGTCTAGAGACAGGCCAAGGGGGAATGGTTTGAAGCTGAGGGAGAGCAGGGTTAGACTGGAGCTTAGGAAAAAGTCCTTCAGTGTGAGGGTGGTGAGACTCTGGAATAGGCTGCCTAGGGAGGTTGTGGCTGCCTCCTGCCTGGGGGTGTTCAAGGCCAGGTTGGACAAGGCAACCAAGTCTAGTGAGAGGTGTCCCTGCTCATGGTCAGGAGGTTGTAGTACATGACCTCTAAGCTGCCTTTCAACCTAAGCCATTCTATGATTCTCCTTCCATGCTTCTTTCTTTCCCATCTGCCACCATCTCACTACATTTTCTTTGCAGTTAGGGCTCTCTCCCAACATCGTTTGGCTTATGAACTCTCTGGAGCTTCCCATATGAGTTATTCCAGTGCACCTGCAGGAGATGGGGATGTGCTTTTGTCAGCTTGGGGACACTCATCCAATTTTTGTCCTCTGAGGTGCTTGAGAAGTTTCTGAGCCCTGTAAAAATACTATCAAAGTGACGAGACATCTGCAAGCTACACCAGTGACCACTCAGCAAGTCACGCTGCACACCTTGCTTAGCCTTTAGGTGCTTTCTCTGCTTCAGCTGCAAATCCGACACAATTAGAAAATACTCCTTTGTTTAGGGATTGTGTCCTAAATGACAATGTCCAGCTGGGAAACAGCAGGCAATGTCTATTGCTAACACCATCCAGCGGACAATCAGCCATATGCAGAAAAAAAAAAATTTGTCTGAGGAGAGGCTGAGAGAGTTGGGGTTTGTCAGCCAGGAGAAAAAGAAGGAAATGTCTTGCTCTGGCCTTTAAGTGATTGAAGTGGGCCAATAAGAAGGATGGGGCCATGCTTTTAATAGGGCCTGTAAAAAGAGGACAAGGGGTGATGGTTTGAAAGAGGGTAGATTCAGACAAGATATCCTGAAAAAATTTTAGCAGCGAGATGCTAGAACAGGTTGTCCAGGATGCCCCAACCTTGGAAGTGTTTCAGGCCAGGCTGGACAGGACTCTGAGCAACCTCATTCAGTTAAAGATGCCTCTACTAATGACTGCTCTCATGAGATCCCACTTGCAGCTCTGTGTCCAGTTCTGGAACCCCTATTACAAGAAAGATCTGGAGGTGCTGGAATGTGTCCAGAGAAGGGCCACAAGGGTAATAAGAGGGCTGGAGCTGCTCTGCTATGGGGACAGACTGAGAGAGTTGGGGTTGCTCAGTCTGGAGAAGAGAAGGATCTGAGATCTTATGGTGGCATTGCAATATCTGAGTACCTGCAAGAAAGCTGGTGGGGGACTTTCTAGGATGTTGGGTAGTGATAGGACTGGGGGGAATGGATCCAAGCTAGAGGAGGGCAGATTGAGAGTAGATGTTAGGAAGAAGTTCTTCAGCATGAAAGTGGTGAGACACTGGCACAGGCTGCCCAGGGAGGTGATGGAAGTCTCATCACTGGAAGTTTTTAAGGCCAGGCTGGATGTGGCTCTGAGCAACCTGAGCTAGTGTGAGGTGTCCCTGCCCATGGCAAGGGGGTTGGAACTGGATGATCCTTGAGGTCCCTTCCAGGTCTGACAATTCTCTAATTCTGTGACAGCGGTTGGACGAGATGGCCTCTGAGAGTTCTATCTAACCCGATGCAATCTGTAGATCTCTAAAGGTCCTTTCCATCCCAAACCATTTTATGCTTCTTTTCCATAAAAATTAGGAAGGGAAACAGAAGTGTCTGCTTCTGTCTATGTTCTCAGCTGTAGTTCTGACTACACTTCAGAGCATCAGATAAATAATATGACTCAAAAGGTAAACTCTTACATAAAATATCTTCAATAGAATAGAATAGAATAGAATCAGCCAGGTTGGAAGAGACCTCCAAGATCATCCAGTCCAACCTATCACCCAGCCCTGTCCAATCAACTAGACCACGGCACTAAGTGCCCTATCCAGTCCTTTCTTGAACACCTTCAGGGATGGTGACTCTACCACCTCCCTGGGCTTCCCATTCCAATGCCAATTATTCTCTGTGAAGAACTTCCTCATAATATCCAGCCTATACCTCTCCCAGCACAACCTGAGACTGTGTTCCCTTGTTCTGTTCCTGGTTGCCTGGGAGAAGAGACCAACCCCACCTGGCTACAACCTCCCTTCAGGTAGTTGTAGACAGCAATGAGGTCACCTCTGAGCCTTCTCTTCTACAGGCTAAACAACCCCAGCTTCCTCAGCCTTTCCTCACAGGGCTGTGCTCCAGGCTTCTCACCAGCTTTGTTGCCCTTCTCTGGACATGTTCCAGTACCTCAACATCCCTCTTGAAATGAGGGGCCCAGAACTGGACACAGTATTCAAGATGTGGCCTGACCAGTGCCAAGTACAGGGGAAGGATAACCTCTTTTGTCCTGCTGGTCACACTGCTCCTGATCCAGGCCAGGATGCCATTGGCTCTCCTGGCCACCTGGGCACACTGCTGGCTCATCTTCAGCCTACTGTCTACCAGCACCCCCAGGTCCCTCTCTGCCTGGCTGCTCTCCAGCCACTCTGTCCCCAGATTATAGCAGTGCCTGGGGTTGTTGTGGCCAAAGTGTAGAACCCTACACTTAGACTTGTTAAATCTCATTCCATTGGCCTCTGCCCACCAATCCAGCCTGTCCATGTCCCTCTGCAGGACCCTCCTACCCTCCAACAGATGAACACTTGTTCCTAACTTGGTGTCATCTGCAAACTGACTGATGATGGACTCAATTCTCTCGTCCAGGTCATCAATAAAGATATTGAACAAGATCTGGCCCAACACTGACTCTGGGGGACACCACTAGTGACAGCTGCCAACTGGATGTGGCACCATTCACCACCACTCTCTGAGCCTGGCCCTCCAGCCAGTTCTTGACCCATTTCCGAGTGGATCTGTCGAAGCCATGAGCTGTCAGCTTTGCCAGGAACTTGTTGTGGCAGACAGTGTCAAAGGCTTTGCTGCAGTCCAGGTAGACTACATCCGCAGCCTGCCCTGCATTCACCAGGCAGGTAACCTGATCATAAAAGGTGATCAGGTTGGTCAGATGAGACCTGCCCTTCCTAAACCCATGCTGGCTGGCCCTGATTCCAAGTGCACCACTTTTTTTTTTTCCCAAGCATGTAAAGAAAGTAGACCAAGCATCCTCTCATGGAAAGATGAAATGCTGAAGGCAAAGTTTTGATACCTTGAGGAGGACAAATGATGACAATCTGTTCTGTGAAAGCCCCCTTGACGCAGCTGTCACAGTGTTTTTTTTACCCAGAACTTGCCTGCGTGGAAAGCAAAACCTCTGCTTATGGATCTCTCATCACCAATGACAATCATAACCACTGGCAATTACTCTTTTACCAGATCCTGGCACTTTGGCATTTATTCTGAAGGTGGCAACTTTAGGAAAAAAGCTAAAAATTCCTTATCTTTGGAGCAGGCTTCAAATGTCACATCATGAAAAATGTTGGGTTTATCATCAACAGATGGCATCTGTCTGGGCTGCTCCTTCAAGAAGCCTCTAGCTGTTTTAAAAAAAAAAAAAGATCTTTGTGTCTCCAGCTTTCAGGCAGCCTTGACTGAAACCCCTTTCTGCACATTATTTACCTTCAACTTAATTCCATCCTCAGGAATTTACACATAGTTTAAAGTTTCAGTATAAATTCCTCAGCTAACTCCTCATTAAATGGACTTGAAGGGTTCTTTTATGATTAAAACAAGCTGGTTCCCAGAAGGCTGGATCTGCAGAAATGTACACATCAGGCT
The DNA here is from genome assembly GCA_013396835.1 of Psilopogon haemacephalus. Classification (NCBI taxonomy): domain Eukaryota; kingdom Metazoa; phylum Chordata; class Aves; order Piciformes; family Megalaimidae; genus Psilopogon; species Psilopogon haemacephalus. Next base: position 51,106 of record VWZI01003770.1, on the reverse strand, counting down.
TTAAGGCTGCCCACATCCCGGTGCTGTGGTTGCCTCTGCTTTTTAATGGAGAGAGAGTTCCACACTGTATTTGTTGTGCCAGGAACCAAGATATTTTTTCAGTGTGCTGCCAGATGAGGAATTTATTGGAGCTTTTTATTAGAGGCCTCTTTACTTTGTATTATATGTTTTGTAAGACAACAATTTAGTTTTTTGGGTTTGGGTTTGTTTTTTTTTTTCCTTCCTCAATAAATTATAGCTGATAATGTAACAGGGGCAGAAGAGCAGCTGAACTGTGCAGTGATGGATGCTATGGCAACTCGAGGAGGTATGAAAAATGCTTCCAAGCAGAGTATTTAAGTCAGGAAAAATTATAACAAGAGCAAGCTAATTAGCAATTTAAGCAGACACCTTTGACTCCAGAAACGAAGGGCCCTGGAATGCTGGTGGCTTGATATTGTTACAGCTCACTTGAAGGGGCTTTTAATTTGTTGTGGGTTGTTTCACTACAGTTCAAGGGATACACACTTAAATCCCTGCTAGAGTTTTGCCAATTTCTTTCAAGATAAATTCAGGCTTCTGTAGCAAGAAGCCTGCCAGGGAAAGAACTTGTGGCAATGGAAAGATGCAACCAGCCAGCCACAACCACATCACCCTTGGGGAGCCAACTAATGAATAAAGGTACCACTGCTTTCAGGAAAGAGCCCTGGGCAGCAGAGTTGAGGAAATGGTGACTTTAATGTGCTCATGCAGTAAATGTGGCCCCCAGATCTTCTAACTCCTAAAGACAAGTCTAGCGTTGGAAGGTCCAGTGCAGTGTAGCAGCATGGTCCATGCACCCTTCATGTCTTCATGTGTTCAGTTCTGGGCCGCTCACTCCAGGAATGACATCGAGGGGCTGGAGTGTTTCCAGACCAGGGCAGCAAGGCTGGAGAAGGGTCTGGAGCACCTGGGCCATGAGGAGGGGCTGAGGGAGCTGGGGCTGTTCAGGCTGGAGAAGAGGAGGTTGAGGGCAGACCTCATTGCTCTCTACAGAAGGGAGGTTGGAGCAAGGAGGAGTTGCTCCTTGGTGGCAAGGGACAGGAGCAGAGGAAATGGTTCCAAGCTGCAATGTCAGGCTGGACATTAGGAAATATTTCCTCACTGAAAGGCTTCTCAGACATTGGAATGGTCTGTCCAGAGGTGTGCTGGAGTCACCATGCCTGGAGTTGTTTGAGCAGTGTGTGGAGTTGGTGCTTAGGGGCATGGTTTAGTGTTGACTCTGCAGTGCTGGGCGATCTTTGAGATCTCTTCCACCCAGATATATCCTGTGATTCTGTATCCTTGGGTGTGCTATCTACATCTATATATAGACAACTCGAAAGAGCAAGCTGATTGCTGGAGGTGTGCTATCCTCCAGCTCTAAAGCATTCTGCCTCTATAGTGGAACAGAAGGAACTGATTAGCAAATCCTGGAACTTTTACTATAAGGCTCTAGGACCACTTTTATGCCTCCTAGCTCACAGTGGACCTGCAGTATCACAATGATCACATCTCATAACATGCAGCTGCACAACACAAGAGCAGCTCAGCTTCATGCAGAGGGTTTGCTGTGCCAGCTGAAACATTTATTGCTTCACATCAAAGTCACAAGGAACTGTTCTACGGTCAACATACCAACAACAACAAATTCCAAGAGGGCTTTTGTAGAGTCCATGTAACTGCATCAAATTTGGCCTCATATGAAAGACCATGGTCCGGAGGCAGGCTTCTATATACATCACCAGCCCCTATGCTTTAAAAGTTGACCTTTGGCTTCCACAACTTCAGAGTCAATTTCCTTTAGATTAGCCTCAAGGGTTACTTTCTCTCGAAAGAAAATAAACATTTCAGCTCAGCTTGTGGGGGCTGCATGCTGCAAGGGTGGTAACAGCTACTCTAGGTGACCCCAAATAAAGCTGGAGAACTAAAATACCTTACCTGGTAAGAAAAAGTGATAGATGACAGCACCTTTCTTGGGCATGTCTTGCACAAAAAGTGTATGAGAGTTCAGTAAGTTGATGCTGGTTTATTTTACAAGCAACTTGAATTTTAGCTCTCAGTGTGGGTCTGCAGTGACTTAGGCTGAATAAAGGCCAGCTGAAGAGCCTTTGCTTTTCTCTCGCCACTTTAGCATTTTTACCACTGCAGCTGGAGAGGGTAGGTTTGTTCCATAGTGCTCTGGAAATCACACAGAATCACAGAAACCTCCAGGTTGGAAAAATCCCTCAGGGTCACCAAATCCAACCTATAACCCTACTCTACAACATTCACCTTAAACCATATCCCCAAGCACCACATCCAAATGACCCTTAAACACATCCAGGGTGGGTGACTCCACCACCTCTCTGGGCAGCTCACTCCAGTGCTTGACCACTCCCTCCATGAAAAACTTTTTCCTAATGTCCAAACTAAACCTCCCCAGCCTCAGTTTGACACCATTCCCCCTTGTTCTGTCTCCAATTACCTGTGAGGAGAGACCAGCAGTAGCCTCCCCACAATGTCCCTTCAGGTAGCTGCAGACAGCAACGAGGGCTCCCCTCAGCCTCCTGTTACTCAAACTAAATAGCTTCAGCTCCCTCAGTTGCTCCAGGTCCTTAAATGCTGGATGATAGTTATGCTTCACTCAGGTATAGTCCTGGCTGAGATCTGACTTCTTTTGCAGCTCAGGCTGGAGCAAAAGACTTGAGCACATTGCACTGGCATGCAGGAGGGCAGGAGAGCGTGTGTCAGCTGACACCACCACACGGGGATGTGCTTCCAGCCAGGGGAGAGAAGAGCCTAACTGCAATCAGAAGCATAGGAAGGAGGTCAGACACAGGCTGAGAGACATCAACAACCACGGTTAAAGGGAGCACTAGGCATATTCAGCTGACAGAGTGGATGGAAGCCCTCCAGCAGCAGAAAACAGTATTCCACCTTTTGGTTCTTGCCTCCACATGCTGAGCTTTGTGGTGACAAGGAGATGCTACCTTTAGAGTAGTTGTGAAACTATTAACATCCTCCAGTACTTCAAAGGACTGAAAAGATGAGTTTCTCCAAGAGCAGCGAGGCTAGAAAAAAAGAGAGATGTGCTTTTTTCAGAGAGATGAACACTTCCTTCCCCATGAAAAGAGGTATTACAATGTAAGAAAACATTGTTCTTGACATGTCCTGGTGACAGTGAACTCCCCCACACCCTGTGGTTCACATCACTTGGTTGCTAGCCGCTGCCATTGAATCCATGTGTTAGACCATAACACTGTACTGGAAAGGGTGGCAAACAGCCATGGAACTTTCTCCGGAGCTGCGACACAAGATACTCAGAAGTTCCAGTAAGAACCTCCTAACCCTCATCTAAGTGGTGCATGAAACCAATGAAGGAGAGAAAAAAAATGTGTAGGGCTCAAAATAAACCTGAAATGTGAAGCTGTAATTTAGTTGGCTTTGTTTTTATCACTGCCCTACACCAATCTCCTTCTCCTTTGGGCATGCTTTTCCTACATGGAGCAGCAGAGGCTGCATGAGTGTGTGTTTGAGACAGCTCTTGGGGCAAGGCAAATTATTTGCCTCCAACCTTACTGAAAGTGAATCTGGAGTTTGCTTTAGGGTCTTTCCTGAGCACCAGGTTATAAAAATCTGGCCACGTTGTACTTCTGCTTCTTATATTTCTGTGTCTAGTTCAGGGAGTCATGGGCCAAGAGCAGTGACCTAGCCTGGAGCTAGATGCACAGTAGTTGTGTTTAACCGGCACAAGTGTAGTGCCACACTGACTTGCCTCCCCTGCTTGCAGCACTCAAAACAGGTCTACTTTCATGCTATGCAAGTAAAACGTCTGGCTTCATGTCTTAAGATTGCTCTGTTCCAGCAACTGCTTCTCTTTTTTTTTTTTT
>VWZI01003770.1:30879-47223 GCA_013396835.1 Psilopogon haemacephalus | reverse complement strand
TTTTCCAACAACTTTTTTTTTTTTTTTTTTTTTTTTTTTTTTTTATCATCTCTTCTTAACTTGTAATTTCGTTCTTCTTTCTAAGATGATTTAAAGCTAGAATTCCTCTTCTTGTTGTGCAGCAACGCAGCCCTCCACTCCTTACTCAGGTCAGGTGTCTAGGCTGCAGCCAGAGGAGTAAGGGCAGCAGGGCAAGAGAGGGGATTCTGCCCCTTGACTTTGCTCTGCTGAGATCTCACCTCCAATCCTGTCTACAGTTCTACTGTCCCCAGCAGAAGAAGGACACAGAGCTGCTGGAGTGAGTCCAGAAGAGGCCACAAGGATGACCCAAGGGCTGGAGCATCCATGCTGTGAGGATAGACTGAGTGATCTCAGAGATCATCTACTCCAACCCCCTGCCATTGGCAGGGATGCTTCTCAACTAGACTTGGTTGCTCAAGGCCTCATCCAGTCTAGCCTTAAACACCTCCAGGGAGAGGCATCCACAGCCATTCTAGGAAACCTTTCCATAGTCTCACCACCTTCATGCCGAAGAACTTCACAATACCAATTCTCCGGCGCATCAGCTCTCCATGCTCCTGTGCTTCAGAAACTCTCTGCGTGTCGTTTTCTGGTCATTAATTTGTCAAAATTGCTTTTATTTTAGGCTTAAGAAAGTTTCTTAAGGAAAAATATTTCTCAGAGGAGTAGTTAATTTTATATTCTATCTTAAGCCAAAGTTCTTCATTCAGTTTTCTAAACAAGTAAGAGGTCAATTAACATTTAGGAAATAATGAAACTATCTCCATGTGTCCCTCTTGAAACCTCTCAGGCATCATGCAGGAACACTGATAATTTTACTTACAGCTCTCTAGTACCCTGTTTGAAATGTTCCTTAAGATATATCTCTAACTCCAATGTTTGGGAAATATTATTTTATTTTAGCACAGAATTATCACAGAAAAATATTATGACACAAAATCCAAGCCACAATTAAGTTCAGCTATGTGCAGAAGAGTTTCTTGGGTTCCCACTCGATATAAGCATGGAATATTATTCACAATTCCTTTAACAGGTCCCTTAAGAAATACTATTTGCTAATTAAAAAGCAAATACCACCCTTGAAGCCTGAAACCAATAGGTATTGCCTCTACTTTTCCGCCCTCAAACCTTGGTGTTCAATATTGTTACCTAATAAGAATAGCCAGAGGTTGGAAGGAAAATAGCCTCCGTGCCAAGGAAGAAAGCATCTCATTCTGAGCCTTTCTTAGGTGTTGTTACAGAACTTCTCCAGCTGTCGGGGACAGGATGCCTACCTCTGGACTCACCAGCTCCTTATACTGCTAGAATCATAGAATCACAGAATGGTTTAGGTTGGAAGGGACCTCAAAGCTCAGCCAATTCCAACCCCCTGTCATAGGCAGGGACACCTCCCACTAGAACAAGTCACTCAAGGCCTCATCCAACCTGGCCTTGAACACCTCCAGGCAGGGGGCAGCCACAACCTCCCTGAAGAACCTGTGCCACAGTCTCATCTCTGCAAAGAACTTCTTCCTAACATCCAGTTTAAATCTCCCTTCTAACAGTTTAAACCCATTACTCCTCATCCTGGCATTACAAGACCTGGTAAATAGTCCCTCCCCAGCCTTTCTGTAGCCCCCTTCAGATACTGGAAGGCCACTACAGATCTCCTGGAAACCTTTTCTTCTCCAGGCTGCAAAGCCCCAACTCTCATAGCCTGTCCTCATAGCAGAGCTGCTCCAGCCCTCTGAGCATCCTCGTGGCCTCCTCTGGACTCACTCCAAGAGTTCCACCTCCTTCCTATGCTGGGGGCTCCAGAACTGTACACAGTACTCCAGGTGGAGTCTAAGGAGAGCAGAGCAAAGGGGCAGAATCCCCTCCCTTGCCCTGCTCTTGCTGCAGCCCAGCACACAGTTGCTGTCTGGGCTGCACTCACACTGCAGGCTCATGTTGAGCTTTTCATCAGCCCAGAACCCCAGGGCCTTTTCCTCAGGGCTGCTCTCAGCCATTCCCCACCCAGCCTGGAGTTGTAACTTGGGATTGCACCCACCCAGGTGCAGGACCTTACACTTGGCCTTGTTGAATGTCATGAGGTTGGCCTGGGCCCACCTCTCCAGCCTGTCCAGGTCCCTCTGGATGCATCCCTGCCCTCTAGCAAGTTGACTGTGCCACACAGCTAGGCTGTTTAATCCCAGTGCTAAGAATCTGTTGCCCAATAGCAGGCAATCATTGACTGATTCACTTCTCCATGCAGGGCTGACTGCTTTGGTGGTATTTCTAAACAGTGTCTCCAAACCTCTTCCAGTTTTATGTCTGCTTGGTGTTCCTTCCTTTGACATATTAATGTCTGACATCACTGGGGTTTCTACCCAAGACAATGGTCTTGCTGAAAACAAGACCTCTGGAATTTACATTTGGATTGTGCACGGCTCACTGGATGGCTTCAACTGTTACAGGGATAATTTATGTGCACAACAAGCAAACGCCATAAATGAGGAGCTGGAATCAAATCGCTGTTGCAGAAGGCATTTGAAAAGGTTCATAAAGTTGTCTGTTAGCAGTCTCATTCTCTCTAATTCCTTTATTAAAACCAGCTCTTGGCAGCTTATTATATGAGATCATTTAGGCTGAAACACAACCCACATTCATCCCCCAGCCAGAGAGTCTCCAGGAGTAGCAGGGATTTTACAGTTCTGCTTTGGAGAAGGAGCTGCTGAAGAGCAGTAAGGCAGCAGAGAGAAATCCACAGCTTCCTTTCGAATTCTAGAGCCATCACATGAAGGCATTTTCCAAAAGCCTGTGCTCTGACTGTGCTGTAAATCAGACCACAGCTGCTCTTGAGGTAGAAGGGGAAGGGTTTAATCTTAGAAGCTTTCCCCTTGGAGGCTCTTTACTTTTTCTTCTTGAAATAAAATGGATTTCATACTTAGCCAATGACTGGTACTTTCTGTATCCATTCTCTGCCATCCGGGAATATAAATCCATTCACACTGGCATTTGAGTGGTTTTTCAGTGCTTTCCATTTTTGAGCATTTAAGAACTAATCCCTTTTCTCAATACACAGTTTTGTGTGTTGGATTATCTCTGGCAGTGGGAGAGGAAGGAGTATCCTGTTGGTTGATCTTTTACTTGCTGGTAGAAAGCTGAAGAAAAGATGCAGATTTGACCTCTAATCTTTCTGCCATTTCCAGCACCCTGAGTGCTCTGAGTTTGAAATGCAAGGAAATTTCCCCCAGCACACATCCCAAGCCTGGCCAGACTGTCAGCACTGGCTGAGTTTCTAATGCTGCCACCTCTCCAGATGTGGCTTCAGCTTTTTTCTGGGTGGTGGCATTGCCCTATCTGTCATGAATGCTGACTGGCAAGCACCAAATGCTCCAGGCAATATGTACTGAGTTGTAAACCAGTTGCATACTGGCTGGAGCCAACCACTCTAGGATGTCTGGGGCAGTAAGAGAAACAAAGAGAACATGTGGAGATAGGCATGAAGACATTTTGGGTGCCGTTGGTGACAAGTCAGATGTTGTTACATTCATTTTAGGCCAAGTACATCTTTGCTGCCCAAGGCACCGTGGAGATTTGCCATCCTCATACTGATGACTGCCAGGAGCTGAGTCAGCTGAGGTCAGGAGCTGATGGCAAAAGGGAAAGGGATGCCTTTAGGTTAGAGATCAACAGAGATCAGAGATTTAAGAAGATTACCCAGTTAACCTAGGTGGTCCAACAGAGAGAAGAGCAAGAGAAAGAAAATCCAGCAGACTTGAGGTACTTGAGCTACTTTTGAAACAATTTGGGCAGAATATGAACTCTGGAGGCCAAGGAAGCACCATGGTGGTGTAGGGAGGTGCAGGGCTGCTCTAATAGATGTTAAATTCCAGCAAATCTCAGAATATTTTTTTTCCCCAGGAATAAGAACAATCAAGGCAGCTCAGAGCCATGCTCCCCCACCCACCTACCCAGCTGCCTTACCACAGCTGACAGCCCAGCTCTTCATCTTGTTCCTCTGGATGAAGGGATGACAGTCATGGAGCATCCCTCCCTTGTTGGCTTTTAGCTTCTGGCACCATTTGTTTCCATTTCATTTTAAGGTCAGTATGAATTGTCTTGGGGAAAAATTACTTAATCACTAAATTAATAAAATAAAAGAGTGCTGAAGTAATACTAAAACCACATCTTTTGGCAAGCAGGTCAGCAGGAGAGATCTGGGGTCAGATTATTCTCTGATTACTTTTTATGGATATACCTAAGCTATCTCTCAGCATAAACTCTCAGGCAGGGCAGGCACTCAGAAGCCCCCGGAGGCTCACAAAATCACAGAATATCTTTGGTTGGAAATGACCTCAAAGCTCATCCAGTCCAGCCTTCCACCCAGCACTGCAGGGTCAACACTAAACCATGTCCCTGTGCACCAGCTTCACACACTGTTCAAACACCTCCAGGGATGGGGACTCCAGCAGTGCCCTGGGCAGAACATTCCAATGTTTCAGAACCCTTCTGGTGAAAAAGTATTTCCTGATATCCAGCCTGAGCCTCCCCTGGTGCAGCTTAGAACCATTTCCTCTGGTCCTGTCCCTTGCCATTATGAAGAGGCTGCCCCCTCCAAACTCAGCAAGGTTTGCTGCATGAAGCTCTCTATTCTGAAGGCTATGACAAAAGTGAATCATTTAATATAATTTCCTGGCAGAATATTCCATGGAGTATCGTGCCCCGAGATAGCATCTGAAAGAGATTGCTTGGGAGGGGTGTAGGAGGATGAGCACTCAAGACTCTATGGCAAATGAAAAAAACCAGGATCCCAGAGCCATGATAAAAAAAGATTCCCTGTGATGGGAAGCTCTGTTTACACTTTAAAGCTGAGAGCAAGAGAAGAAAAGTAATGTTTACTTTAATGATACTTTTGTTGGTATCTAGCCAACTGGGAAAGGTAGGGCATTTGACCCTGCAGTCAAAGCAAGCGTCTGAATCATCCTGCAAGAGAGTGGCATGAGGCAAGTAAGAGAAAAGAAAACAAAACTAGCTCATGGGAAGAAGAAAATAGGAACCCTATTTAAAAATTATTTTTTAGGACTTCCTGAGCAGAGCCATGGCAAACCACATCACAGGCAGGCACTATCCAGACCATAGCTCAGAGCCAGCTGTGTGCTGGCTGAAGCCAGAGCAGGGAGAGCAGCACCACAGGGAGAGGATTCTGCCTCTCTGCTCTGCTCAGACCTCACCTGCAGCACTGCCTCCAGTTCTGGGGCGCCCAGCACAAGAGGGACTTGGAGCTGCTGGAGAGGGTCCAGGGGAGTTCATCAAGATGGTCAGAGGGCTGAAGAACCTCTCCTATGGGGATAGGCTGTGAGAGTTTGGGCAGGAGAAGTGAAGGCTCCAGGGAGAGCAAAGAGCAACCTTCTAGTACCTGAAGGGGGCTACAAGAAAGCCAGGAAGGGACTTTTGACAAGGGCTAGGAATGCTAGGATGACAGGGAATGGATTGAAGCTTGTGAAGGGCAGATTTAGGCTGAAGATTAGGAAGAAATTCTTTCCAGTGAGGGTGGTGAGACACTGGAACAGGTTGCCCAGGGAGGTTGTGGCTGCCCCCTCCTTGGAGGTGTTGAAGGCCAGGTTGGGTGAGGCCTTGAGCAACCTGGGCTGCTGGGAGGTGTCCCTGCCCATGGCAGGTGGGTTTCAACTAGATGATCTTTAAGGTCCTTTCCAACCTAAACCAATCAATGAATCAATCATCATGAGGAAATGAAGGCAAAATGAAAAAGATCAGGGACACCACTCCCGAAGCAGAAGAGCATGGCAGCACTTCAGTCAGGGCTTAGTAAGAATGGGGCCTGGAAAGCAATAACGAATGGACAATGCAGAAAATAATTTCCCAGATCTTTGCACATCAAGAAGAATCTATTCTCTGTACTAAAATCCACTCCCTCTACTCTGCACTGATGAGACCCCACTTGGACTACTGCATCCAGTTCTGGAGCCCCTGTTATAAGGGGGATGTGGATGTGCTGGAAGGTGTCCAGAGAAGGGCCACGAGGATGATCAGAGCGCTGGGAGCTGCTCTGCTATGAGGAGAGACTGAGGGAGTTGGGGCTGTTCAGTCTGCAAGAAAGCTGGGGGGGGACTTTCAAGGATGTCAGGCAGTGATAGGACTCGGGAGAATGGAGCAAAGCTAGAAATGGGTAGATTCAGACTGGATGTTAGGAAGAAGTTCTTCACCATGAGGGAGGTGAGACCCTGGAATGGGTTTCCCAGGGAAGTAGTGGAAGCCCCATCCCTGGAGGTGTTTAAGGCCAGGTTGTCGAGGCTCTAGACAGCCTGATCTAGTGTGAGGTGTTCCGGCCCAGGGCAGGGGGGGTTGGAACTAGACAATCCTTGTGGTCCCTTCCAACCCTGACTGATTCTGTGATTCTGTGAAACAGTGCCAAACTGCCGTGGTTTTGCAGAGATGACTGCGTGAGGAGCAAAGGCCAAGAGAGTCAAGACTTTCACCTTGATAGGTACAGACAGGATCTGATGATCTCCTAATAATGTCATGCTACAAATGTTTGGTGTGCAGACGACAATTCAGTGCATTCTGTCAATGAGCTTTTACCCTGCTCACAACAAGCAGTGCAAGGCTGTTTTAGCCAAGCCCAGCAGTAAATCAAAGCTGTGTGTATACACGGTACAACTGCTCCTTTCCTCCTTGCAGCTACAAGCCCCCATCTGATTCCAATGCTAATCAGCCACTCCGCATGATCCCCATTAGCTCAGTCCATGGAACACCTGAACAAAAGCCAGAGGAGCTTGGCTGCATTCCTCATTTTGCCTTTTTGTTTTGGTTTTTTTTTTTCTCAGCTAAACATCTGTTTTCCCATGTTGATGTATGAGCTCATAACTTGCAGAACAAAGACGGCCCAGCCCTTCATGTAGCAGCATGTTCCTGTAGGCAGCGCTGGGGCTTTCTGACACTTTCTGGATCTCAGTTCTACCCTCCAGCCTGCTGCCCAAATTCACTGCCACTCTGTAAGGGATGAGCAGGAGGCACCGAAGGCTTCTTAAGTGTAGTAAGCTTTCCAAGACAAACATTTAGCCACTGTAAGGAAGGATAGTGGCTAAATGGAGCTTACAAGGACAACATGCTCAGGATTACTTCACAAATAGCAATGCTCTGACCACTGCCACAGCTCACATCTATTTAGCTGCACAGCACCATAGCATTTTCAAAACAAATGGAGTACATCTGCCCTCTCCTCAAGCTCTTAACATTTCAGAGCAACAATCTTTAAACTGCTTGCACTTTCTACAGATCATGGGGACTGCAGAATCACAGAACGTTAAGGGCTGGAAGAGAACTCCAGTGATCATCCAGTCCAACCCTGCTGCCAAACGTAGGATCACCCAGGGTAGTCTGCGCAGGAATGCATCCAAGTGGCTTTGGAAAGTCTCCAGAGAAGGAGACTCCACAACCTCTCTGGGCAGCCTGCTCCAAGGCTCTGACACCCTCACAGGGAAGAGTTTTCCTTTTTCTTCCCGTGGCACCTCCTCTGCTCCAGCTTGCACCTAGTGCCCCTTGCTCTGTCACTGGCTATCCCTGAGCAGAGCCTGGCTCTGGCCTCCCGACACTGCACTGCACATCTTTATCAGTTTGAATGAGGGCAGCCCTCAGGCTCCTCTGCTCCAAGCCCCAGGTCCCTCAGCCTGTCCTCACAGGGAGATATTCCACGGCCTGCAGCAGCTTTGTGGCTCTGTGCTGGACTCTTTCAAGCAGTTCCCTGGGGTCCTTCTTCACTTGAGTGGCCCAGAAATGGACACAATATTCCAGATGTGGCCTCGAGTTTATGTTGTATAACCAATGGAAAAATTATCTTACAATCTGTGATACTTTCTTCTGTGTGGAACAGTTTCAGTGTCAAGTGTAGGTTAATCTCCCACCCACATAGTAATATCAATACTGCATCATCTATCATCATCTAGTTTTGCCAAGAAAGTTGCTCTCCTAATAAAGAAAGAGTTGTTTATTTCTAGCTGTTTGTGGAGCATTTTCATTTATATTCACAGACCCATAGTGAACAGCCATGAAACATCTCCCACTAAGAGTGAAGATGCTGCCTGGGAATGATCCCTGTCCTGGCACAAGCTGATTATTCTCTAATGAGTGTTCCACTGACTAAAAGAGCAGAAACAGAATTGAAGAAAACAGAAAATGAAATATGGGAAAGAAGTGGTCTCCTAAAAAACAGAAACACAACTCCCAACTAACTCCCAAGCCAAAAAAAAAAAAAAACCCAAACCAAAAAAACCCCAAAGAAAAACACAATCTCATTAAGATACCAAGAAAGGATAATTTTGTCTTCTCAGCAGATCAGCTAATGAATAAAAGCCTTGATGCTATAATATGTTGGAGCTTGGGAGCTTTGATTCAGAAAATGTCAAACAAAAATTAGTACAGAAAGTAGATTTGATGGAATTTGTTGTCTTTCATACAACAATTCAGATCTGAAAAATAATTCAGTGTCTGCAAGAAAGGTCACTGAATCGTGGCTGTTTGCAAATACCTATCTATTTCCTCCTGTTTCTTTGCCTTGTCTTTCCCCAGGTGGAACATTTTTCTTAAGCAGTAGATAAATAATAATGGAATGGAGAACTTTGCAGTGAAACTGGAGCTTTCCATCTGTATTTTATGCTCCTTACAGCATGAGGTGAACTTTACTGTAACTTCCTTGCCTTTGTGAATCTCTATAAAGGATGGAAGGAACTGCTAAGTGCAGGCAGATGGATTACAGTGAAACTAATTTCAGGCTTTGATGTGAACTATATCAGAGCTTTAAATCTACTACATGTTGACCATGCTTAGATGAGTTGCACCTATTACAAAATGCTCAGCTGACTTGAAGGACACAGAATTATTGAAGTGAGTCTAGAGGAGACCACAAAGGTTATCTGAGAGCTGGAGCAGCTCTGCCATGAGGATAGGCTGAGGGAGCTGGGGTTGTTCAGCCTGCAGAATGGAAGACTCCAGGGGGACCTTAGAGATGCCTTTCAGTACCTGAAGGGATCTGTGCTGGTTTGAGGGTAATTGGAATATTTTAATAAGCAAAATTAGATTATAGGTTGAGAAAGGAAACCATTGGAGATGTCTATTTCACTCATAGGTTTGCTGACAGATACAAAAGTAAGCACACAAACATAAGATAGAGCCACTTGGGTCTGAGGTCTGGCTGTTGGTCTCTCCCTCTCGTTGCCTTCCAGCTGGATCTGTGCAACCCAACTAATCAAGTTCTGCTTCTAACCCACTCTGGCCAATTTTGCCTGTTTACTTGACACATAAGACAGATCCTGGGATAAGACTGGGGGGAGGGGGGGGGGAAGGTGAAAGGGTGGTTGGGAACCCTTCTTGGGGACTCTGATCTCTGGGAGGGGTTTGGTGTTTCTGTATTAACTTTTTACTGTATATACCTGTAAATATCTGTTATATATTGTAAATATATGCTTGTATATTGTGCTGAGCTGTAAATATAAAGCTTCATTCATTGACTTCCAGCCTGGCTGAGTCTAGTCTGGGTTATTTCAAAAGTGGGGGGGCGGGGAGGGGTGCAGGTAATTCCCAAACCACCACAGGATCCTACAGAAAGTCTGCAGATGGACTATTTACAAAGTCCTGGAATGATAGGACAAGGGTTTGAAATTAGAGAAGAGTAGATTTAGATTGGATCTTAGGAAAATGAAGGCTTCATGAAGGTGTCTAACAATAGGCCAAGGAGGAATGGTTTGAAACTGAGGGAGCTCAGCATTAGCCTGGAGCTTAGAAAGAAACTTTTCAGTACAAGGTTGGTGAAACTCTGGAAATGGCTGCCTAGAGGGTTGTGGCTGACTTCTCCCTGGGGTTGTTCAAAGCCAGGTTGGATGAAGCCTTGGGCAGCTGAGCCTAGTTGAGAGGTGCCCGTGCCCATGGCAGGGGGGTTTGCAGTAGATGATCTCAAAGAAGAGCTGCTCCCCTTGCTTCTGAACAGCTGCAGCTCCTCTCATTACTTCACTTGAGTATTTTTTAACCGAAAATCCTTCAGTACAGAAAGCATAACTAAAGAGCAGCATACCTCTACACATCCTGTACTAACAAACACATTAACAATAAGGCAAACTTTAATCATGCTACCCCAGACCACTTGGCCTCACCTCCATCCTCAGACAGGTAATGGACAGTGCTGTCCTTAGGCATACCAAGGACAAGAGGATCATTAGGAGCAGCCAGCATGGTTTCACCAAGGGGAGGTCATGTTTGACCAACCTGATAGCCTTTTGTGAGGACACAACCAGGTAGACAGATAATGGTAGAGCAGTGGATGTGGTTTCTCTTGATTTCAGTAAAGCATTTGATACTGTCTCCCACTGCATCCTTCTGGCTAAAATGAGGCTGTGTGGTCTGGATGATCCAGGAGTGAGGTGGATGGGAACTGGTTGAAGGGAAGGAGTCAGAGAGTTGTGGTCAATGGGATGAAGCCTAGTTGGAGGCCTGTAACCAGTACAGTCCCTCAGGGGTTAGTGCTGGGACCAGTTCTGTTCAATATATTCATCAACTACCTGAATGAGGGCACAGAGGGCACTGTCAGCAAGCTTGCTGATGGCGCCAAACTGGGTGGAGACAGCAGAGGGTTGTGCTGCCATTCAATGAGACATAGACAGACTGAGAGTTGGGCATGGAGAAGTGGAATTAAATTTAACAAGGTCAAGGTCTGGGAAAGAGTCTGGCACCTGGGAAAGAACAATCCCAGGGATCAGTATGGATTCAGACTGACCTGCTGGAGGGCAGTGAAGAGGAAAAGGACCTTGGGAGTCTTGGTAGACAGGAGGGTGACCATGAGCCAGCAATGTGTTCTGGTGGCCAGGAGGCCCAAGGCAATTCTGGGGTTAGTAGGTCTAGTGAGGTTCTCCTGCCCCTCTACTCTGCCCTGGTGAGGATGCATCTGGAACATTGTGTCCAGTTCTGGGCCACTCAGTTCAAGAATGACATCAGGGAACAGCTGGAGAGAGTCCAGCACAGAGCCACAAAGATGCTGAAGAGAATGGAACATCTCTGTTATTAAGAGAGCCTGAGGGAGCTGGGCCTTAGAGCTTGGAGAGGAGAAGACTGAGAGGTGACCTCATTTGTGTTTATAAAGATGCAAAGGTGAGTGCCAAGAGGCTGGATCCAGGCTCTGCTCGGTGATGCCCAAAGACAGGACAAGGGGCAATGGTGGAAGTTGAGGCATAGGAAGCTCCATGAAAACATGAGGAATTTTTTCACTGTGAGGGTGCCAGAACACTGAAACAGGCTGCCCAGGGGAGCTGCGGATTCTTCCTCTCTGGAGATACTCAAAATCTGCCTGGATGTATTCCTGTGTGATCTGGACTAGGTGACCATGCTCTGGCAGAGGTGTTGGACTGGATGAGGTTTCAAGGTCATTTCCAACCCCTAATATTCTGTGACTCCGTGAAACTCGTGTGTCTTGATGATTGGTTTTAGCTTCTGCTTTTATTGTGCTTCATTCAGCTCCCAAGGTGGCAGTGCTGATCTGAAGGACAGGATTACATTGCATAATCCGGATCTGCCATCTGCTGGAAGGATGTTTACTAGCACAGACATTCTTCGGTGGACGAATACAGGGAAATTTAACTAACAGCACCCTAGAAGTTGAGAAACTCAAAAAAACCTTAAACTGCTACATAAAGACTACATAAAGAAAACCTCCATCTGCCATTTAGCAGGGGAGAAAAGAGTCAGAGAAGGAAATGATGTACAAAGCAACCTAATGGAAGAAGCCTAGAGAATCAGTTGAAGTCCTAATCCACTTCTCTATATGGAACCACACGATGCTACATTTTAGCTGACAAACCCCACGGATAAGCTGCACGTAAGCCAGCAATGGGCACTGGCAGCCAAGAAGACCAGCGGCAGCCTGGCCAGAGATGAAGAGAGGGGATGCTGCCCTTTTGCGCTGCTCTCGTCAGACCTCACTTGCAGGGCTGTGTCCAGCTATGGTGTTCCCAACACAAAAGAGACATGGACCTGCTGGAATGGATCCAGAGGAGGCTACCAAGATGAGAACCTCTGCTGTGAAGACAGGCTGAGAGAGTTTGGACTGTCCATCCTGGAGAGGAGAAGGCTCTGGGCAGACCTTAGAGCTACATTTCAGTATCTGAAAGGGACCTACAGGAACTCTGGGAAGGGACTGTTTAGAAGGGCCTGTGGGGATAGGATGAGGGCAATGGTTTGAAGCTGAAGCAGGGGAGATTTAGGTTGGACATCAGAAGGAAGCTCTGTGCAGTGAGAGTGGTGTAATACTGGAACAGGCTGCCCAGGGATGTGGCTGAGGCCCTGTCCATGGAAACATTGAAGATCTGACTGGATGTGGTCCTGATCTAGCTGGAGGTGTCCCTGCTGAGTGCAGAGGGCCTGAGGGTCCCTTCCAACCTGATGTAATTTGTCAGTCTGTGAAATTCCAACCTCTAACCTTCTGTGATCCTGTGAAATGTTCTTGCACTGCACACTCTGCAGCAGTTTGCCAGAGACAGAAGGCAGCAAACCAGCAGATGGAACCAGAAGAGAGAGTCCTTCCTCTCTTCATATTTCACATGAGAAGCAGAGCACTGAAGTTAACCTTGATGATAAATATTTTTAAAAGGCCACCAAGCCCAGTGTTCCTCTAGTGGTATTATTGCTACAGATGGCTACCGCTACGCACACAAAACTGTTGCATACATCCAGACTCCCACATTAACATTGGTATTTTGATAGAACACTGTGATGGGGCTGTGCTCCATAATGCCTCTCCAACCATTCTATTAGGATTCAACTTAACATGTCCATGATGTGAACAAATGGAGCAAAATATTATCATCACCTCTGAGCTAACTGAAATTGCACGCTGCCTTTCTACTCTCTGGCGAGCAGGAGCATGCTGCCTAATTTGATTAATCCATTAGTGGGGTGCAGTTGGCTTGGTAGCTCTACTATGGCAATCATCCATTACTTTCTGAGCCCACAGCCCTGCGATCAGCTGTGTCTAATTTTGCCACATCTCAGATGCTCAGTCTGGAACTTTCCATGCTGGATGTTTGTGGCCTTCCAGTATGTGAAGAGGGCTACAAGAAAGCTGGAGAGGGACATTTTAGGGTGTTGGGTAGTGATAGGACTGGGGGGAAAGGATCCAGGGCTAGAGGAGGGCAGATTTCTATTGGATATTAGGAAGAAGTTGTTCACTGTGAGGGTGGTGAGACACTGTAACAGGTTGCCCAGCAAAGTGGTGGAAGCCTCATCCCTGGATGTTTATAGGGCCAGGCTGGATGTGGCTCTGAGCAACATGATCTAGTGTGAGGTGTCCCTGCCCATGACAGGGGTGTTGAAACTGGATGATCCTTGGGGTCTCTTCCAACCCTGACAAATCTGTGATGTTTGCTTCTGTACAATTTTCTAGAAGTCTTCAGTCAAAAACTTTCAGCTGTTTCTAAAAGCATAACTAAGAATAATAATAAAAAAAAAAAAATCCCAAACCCAAAACCATTGTTTTGACCATCTTCAAAAATCCTGGCAGGCTTTTCTTCAAACAGCTTTAGCACATTCATGCTTGGGTACAGAGACTTCCCATTTGCGAGTTGGGTGGCCTGTGTTTTGAGGATGAACTTCTTGCTATCTTCATGAAATATCAAATATCCCCAAAGTTTGGCCACTTCTTGCACTGTCACAGGCTTCACAGAAAGGTTGTGGAGTCTCCTCCTCTGGAGCCTTTCCAGCCCTGTCTGGATGTGTTCCTGTGTGACCTGGCTAGGTTCTCTGGTCCTTCTTTGGAAGGGGAGTTGGACTGGAGATCTCCAGAGGTCCCTTCCAAGCTGCGAGCATGTGTGCACATGCAAGTCTCCTAGGTTACCTTCAGAAGATGGGAAGGAGGTATGAAGGAGAAGACACAGCCCAATCTATTGCAGAGCTGCCTCCTCATTCTTGCGTGCTGCTTTAACAAGCCAACCTACATTATTTTCATACTGCTTCTGGTACAAAGAGTGCTGAAAAGCATCAGCTAATGCTCAGGGCCAGCACATCAAGAACCACAGGTCAAGATGCATGAGTAGAGCTGTAGGTAGCTGGCAGCAAGTGCCAACAGCTGCCTGGAAGTTACTGCATTTCTTGCATATGCAGATCCCACTGCATCTCTGGCCATACATTGGTTTTGTTAAGAAAGCTAATCTGAAGGAGTCCTCATCAGTTTACTGATAATTTTTTTATGACCACATTGGTCTCAGAGGCACTGCTTTGACTGGCAGTAACTTGTTATTTAGGGACTATTGGTTAGAACAGTGTTTGTTTTGTGCCTTCAGCAATGAGCAGGATGCCATTTTCTCATGCAGCTGAGAAGCAGAGGGAGCAGGTCAGACACTAATTGTACGAAGTTCAGCAAGGTCAAGTGCCAGGTCCTGCACCTGGGTCACAACAACCTCATGGTGAGCTACAGACCTGGTTATTTGTGGTTGGAAAGCTGCACCTTGGAGAGGCACCTGGGGGTGTTGGTTGATATTTGACTGAACGTGAGCCAGCAGTGCCCAGGTTGTCAAGAAAGCCAATGGCATCCTGGCTTGAATTAGAAACAGGGTGAACAGGAGGGGATCTCCCTGTGCTCAGCACTGCTGAGGCCACAGCTCGAGTGCTGTGTTCAGTTCTGGGACTTCCATCACAGGAAGGATGTCCAGTGTGTCCAGAACACGGCAGCAAGGCTGGAGAAGGGCCTGGAGCACCTGGGCTATGAGGAGGGGCTGAGGGAGCCGGGGGTGTTCAGTCTGGAGAAGAGGAGGCTGAGGGTAGACCTCATTGCTCTCTACAGCTCCCTGAAGGGAGGTTGGAGCAAGGAGGGGGCAGCCTCTGCTCCTTTGTGGCAAGGGACAAGAGCAGAAGAAATGGTTCCAGGCTGGATACTAGGAAGTATTTCTTCCCAGAGAGGGTTCTCAGACATTCCCAAAGAGGGTTCTCACCCAGGGCAGTGCTGGAGTCACCATCCCTGGGGTTGTTCGAACAGTGTGTGGAGCTGGTTTTTAGGAGCACAGTTCAGCTTTGGTGCTGGGTGGAAGGCTGAACTGGATTATATTTGAGGTCTCTTCCAGATAGACATATTCCATGATTTTGAGATTTAACAGAAGCTTTGGTCCTATCCACTGAACACCATTATGGAAATGCCCATTTCCATGAGAGCAAGAGGTAATATAAGCCAGAGGAAACTGTAAGAAACTTAGTCATGAATGAGTGGCTTTAGAATAGGGACTGACTCAATGCTCCCTGCAAAGCTGCTTATAAAATCTCTACCATCCTGTAAAAAATGTGTGTTTTGCTAACTAAGGGGGGGGAGGGAAGGAAAAAGTCATCAAATGTTTAAAATATTTCATGTGTACCTGGAATGTAATTCTAAGAAAGCTTTGCCAAGGCTTCCACAACTGATCTTCAGTCTCTTTAGACTGGATGTAGAACAAATATGAAAGACCAACCTATGTTATTCAGTGACAGACAAGGAAGCCTTTTATGCTGAGTGGGTACTTCAAGACTTCCTTTGGTCTCTGGTGGCAAAGGTTCCCAGACACTAAATCTTTCCTGAGTGATTAAAATGAGCATTTTTTTTCCGACCTCCTCTAAATTCTAGGCTATTTTCTTTAATCTTTGCCTGGTGCTGTCTTGGTTCATGTGGAGCAGAGACTCCTGTGGTATTGCTGCCTAGTGCCCAGAAAATGCTGTGCAATAGCAGCTCTGTCTTATGTGCTGCAGGTAATCAGTGTCAGGAGGAACAAAATCAGAAACAAACAAACAAATAGAATAACAACACACCTTTAATATACTTTTTTTAATTGTTCATTTGGATTTATTTTAGGATCAAAATACTATTTCAGTCTCCTGGGCTAGTATCAGGAAGATAGGATCTGAATCATATAAATACACTTCAGGTGTGGAGTGATGTGTTTCTACTCCCCATGCATAAAATTTCTCCCTACTCCCCTCTTACCTGGCAACACTGAGGCAGAGCTTAATTTTTTTTTTTTTTCAGATGTACTTGGAACTTGCTGCTGCTTCTATGCAGTCCAGTTTTGGGATGTTTGAGCTTCAGTTCACAGGCGCATGCCAATACAAAGCCCCATGTTGAGCAGAGTGGGACCATTTGTGACAATTTCTGACTTAGAATCATAGAATGGTCTAGGTTGGAAGAGACCTCAAAGATCATCCAGTTCCACCCCCCCGCCATAGGCAGGGACACCTCCCACTAGATCAGGACGCTCAAGACCTCATCCAGCCTGGCCTTGAACACATCCAGGGAGGGAGCAGACACAACCTCCCTGGGCAACCTGTTCCAGTGCCTCACCACCC